>CATIWR010623013.1:0-22724 GCA_949677035.1 Omphalea diandra | reverse complement strand
TGTCAAGCCTGTATATTTCCTTTCTTTTCCCATCTCCACACACAGGATCTGCAAAATTTCCTGACGGCTCCATGACTGTAGCATTTCGGAGGCACCTGAGCGCTTTGATAATTGATAGACAAGTTCTCTTTTCTCATCCATGCTCAGCTTACTGCATTTTGCCAGATCAAGTGTACTTCCTGTGTAAAAGGAAAAATAAAATTTCTCAATCATGGATTTTGTCTAAGAAACGAATCAAAGAAACATTGTTTAACCAAATCTTCAAGTGTATATATGCATTTCTTTCTGTGTGTGGGGGGGGTGAGGAAGAATTTAAAACAAATAATATCAAACACAGCTTCCTTTGCATCACAGCCATCACAAGACCAAATCAGCAATACCAAATGTCAATAACTTCTCCAAATTAGAACGTATTCACCAGAACGTTTGACATGAAGATTGTAAGGAAAACAGAAAGAGGATGGCCCTACCAACAATACTCAAGCAACCACATATACACAGGATGACGTTAACTTGTCTCCATAGCCAACAGGTTAAGAGTCATTGGAGTTGATACATGAAAACATAAAACCAAATGGTTGACTTGCAATAATAAAGATATTCCAACTACATCACTAATGCAAATTTTACAGAATGATCTGACATACATAAAGGATCAGCACTCATACATGAGTTAACACAAAAAAATTTATTAAAAAAAAAAAGGAAAAAGACGCTTCTACTATATCACTAATACAAATTTTACAGAATTATCAGACAATTATAAAGGATCAGCACTCACACATGCGTTAAAAAAATTATTTAAAAAAGGAAAAAAATTCATTTCAATTTCATAAATCTCTGCTTCTGTTCTTCCACACAGGTCAACAATAGCTGTTGGTTCGCACAGTAGCATGCCAGGCGGATAAAAGTCCATCGTATAAAACAATCTTCGTCAATACAAACAAAATTCAAGGAATATAATATTCAGCGAAAAGAAAGTTTACCAACCTCAAAAATTCAACCGCCACAATAATTATTTTTTTAACAATATTAGAATGATTAATATTAGCAAAAAGATGGGTAATCTTAAATTCAACGCCCATCAAAGAGAAGTATTGTGTATTTTAAGGCTAAAAAAATCCAGAAACTCTGATAAATACCCAAATCATTAAGATCATAAATAACACAATTTCAAGTAAAAGAAGGACCATGCAGATTACAAATCCATCAAAAGATTTTACCTTGACAACAGAAATTAACACATAACAAGAGAACCATTTCATGGCTGACATGACAAATCATTGACAAATCCAGACAACAAAACGGAACGCCAGAAACAATTGCATCCAACAAATTAATCAAAAAAAGCAAAAGAGGAAATGAAATTTACCCCCAAACGATAAATCCATATTTAGAATCATGGAATAATTACAACCCACTGAGCACACCACATTACCACCAAAATCCCAACCTGCAAAAGAGTGAAAATTCTTTAAGAGCACAGCCCGTAGGAACAAAATAGTATAAGAACATAAAAAGGACAATTCGCATAGAATAACAGGTAAAATATCAAAAACCCAAAGGAATACAGAGAAAAAGAAAGCGAGTGAGAGTGAAAGGGAAGGGAAGAAGAGATACCCAAAAAAGGTGAATCGAAATTCAACCACAACAAGCGAATCCATGATATATGAAAGATTCTAGCTTCCTAGGGAGCAGATATATGTATATCTCTCTCTACAAGCACACAGGAGGTTGGTTATATGTATGGGTCCTCCCCTTTTTATTTTGAGGACCCGAAGCCTGTAGTGAAAAGAGATTCGAAGAGGACTCGCTGAAAAGAGAGAGGGAGAAGGAGAGGGCGAGAGAGGAGCCAATAAATAGTCACATAAGAAAGGATGCAATGCAGCTGCATGTCATCTTTTTTTCCCCCAGCCCTTTTACTCGACGTTAATTATTTTATGATTTATCCTTCTATTGTTGTTCTCCTTTTTTTTTTTTTTTTTTGAATAAAATATGATTTCACCCTTATCACTTTCTAGCTTATTTTATTAATTTCATATTTTATTACCATTAAACTAATGAATATTTCCATTACTATTGAAAATTTTTTTCATTAGTGAACCATTAAAAAGTCGATATCTAAATATATTCATCTTCAATCTTTATTCACCGTCACCTCTTCCACCGTAAATAATCTGATCTGTCTTGAAATTATGAGCCAGTCTTATACTTTTTTTTTTTTTTTGTTGGAGCAAACTAAGGATAAAGAAAAATTATTATTTTTTGCATTTTTTATATCCAAATATAAGAAATTTCATGGCCAATGTAACCATCCCACTAACAACAACCATTAATCATCAATCGAATCAAACAATATAGAATTATCGTCTCCAACCTCTAAAAAATAGCACAAATATTTGCCTAGACAAGATTGGTAACTGTTGTTGATAAGAAAATTCTTCATATTGCTATTATTTTTTTATTGCTTTTTTTTAATTAATAGTCTAAAAAAAATGTTTAAGAGAAGTTTGGCAAGATTGTCATACTTATTGTGATATCACTATATTAGTTTCTTGACTTTGATTCTTTATTTATAAAATAGATAAAGAAAATGAAAATTTTCTTAAAAATCTTTTGTCATAATGGTTCTTATTCATTTTAATGTGATAAAAATATCTGTCATTGTAGTAATTACTATATCAATTTTTGCTTCATTTTTTCGAGAAATGTTTTAGCAATATTTCAATGTAGATGGAAATATGCTGCGAATTCTAATATGAAAGTATTTTAAGGTAGCAAATCAATGAATTTGCTTGGAATTGGATTAGCAAGTCTAGTTTTTTGTCCTTTTTTTTTAATCTTTTTTTGTGTGTTAATGAGATAATATGGAGGGAAATAAATAATTGGTGAAAAAATGGAAACTTTAAACAGGATTAGTGAAAAAAAAAAGTGTAATTTTAGTTATTTGATATCAATTTAATAATAAAATTGACTAATGTCAAAATATAGAGATATTAAATTAATTTTTATTTTAAAATAAAAAATGAAGAAACATATTAAGATAAAATATAAAAAAGTAATCTTATTTTATCTTTTTTAATAGAGAAAGATTTTTAAGTTCTACTTAATATATATTTTTCTATGTAAATTAATCTAAATAGACTTATTTATGTCAAATTCAGTAAATTCATGAAAAATTATCTCCTCGCAATCATATGTTTGTAGCTTTTTTTTTTTCCTTCTTCATTTGTGTTATTTCTCTGTCTTAGTGAATTTTTGTTTTAAAAAAATGTATAAAAATGTGCCTAACTGCAAGTTGTATAAAAATAATATGGGAGGAAATTAAGCTTAATATGTTGGAAGTAAGAGAAGTTTGGCTGGAAAATAAAGAAATGGATTAGGATAATTATTGAGTTTGTTAATTAATTCTTTGCCCAAAATGTCTCTTTTCGTAGCTCTTATTTTGTTATTGGGGGAGGGATAAAATAATCATTTCAAACTTTTTAATTAGAAAAAAAAAAAAGTGCTTCTACAGACACTTGCTTATAATTTATTTAATTGATTATGAATCCAACAAAATTATTGGGCCAACAATAGGGACCAAAAATGAAGCCCCATTAAAAAAAAAAAATTATTCAATTTTTAAACAGTAATTCACAGTTTTGATTTTGATTGGTTCGTTTTGGATTTAACGTACAAACGACACCGCCCTATGACGACCCTCCAATAAATTTCCCCTTTTTTTTTAAAAAAAAATAAAGTGTATCCTTAGAAATAGAATATTTCATTAAAAAGTGAAAATTAAAAGATAAAAAATAAAGAGTTTTAGTAGGAAACTCTTCCTTTTTTTTTAATAGAATTTAGTAAAAAATTTGATAACAAAATCAATTCTCTTTCCCTCTTAAATTTTTTCTCTAGATTTTTTTAATAGTTTTATTTTGAAATTGCTAGATAGTAGAAGTCCTTTTCTTATTTTTTATTCATTATTTCAAGATTTATCATTTTATTTATAGATTTATCTTTTATTTTTCTTATTTTTGATACATAGAATTTTATACTCTTTGTAAATATTTTATTTTCTTTTGTGGATGTCTTTTTCTTTCTTTTTGTGGATATCTTTTTTTTTATGTAGATATGATTATTGTATTTTATATTTTAAAATAAATTAATGTCTATTAATTTTAAAATATTATTGATCATTTTGTGTTATAATTATGATTTTTTAAAATGTTACTATAATTTTATTGAGAAACTCTATTAATAAAAATATTACTATTTTAAAGTCATATAGAATAGATTTTTAATAGTAAGTTAAATTATTTAAATTATTTTGTTAAATTAAGCGATGATTATTTTTATTATTAATATTTGAATTATGAATATCAAATTAAATGAGTGACAGATTTTTTATAAAAAATAATATGATTTATTCGTTCATCTCGTAGTTCATGGCTTTTGTACTTTTTCTTGAGATATTTCCTTGTGGCTTCTTTCTTTTTGGAAAAATCATTGGTCTAATTGCAAAAAGGAAGAAAGAAACATGAATTTTAATTTTTAATATCATCAGAAACTTTCAATTTTAGTGAACCCATATAATAATTTTTTACAATTTTATCACTAATTCAAATTTCAAACAAAATTAAGGTTAAAATTAGTAATGTATCATGCAAAAAAAAAAAAGATATACTATATAGAAAAAGTAATTGAATAAAATAAGTTAAAGTTAATGAAAAAAAAAGCCATATATATATATATATATATATTGTATCAATAATGTCAAATAATCTAAATTCACCATACATCTTTTATTTATTTTTTATGTTATGATATATGAGATTCTATTTATATTTTTACATGGCATATTTGTTTTTATGGCGTGTTTAATTTAACGTTAAATTTGTAAATATTCAAAAATTAATGCATAAAAATGATAGTATTAAAAGTCATGATAAATTTTTTAAAAAAATATTAAAATGTATTCTTTCTTTTTTTGCCATTATTAGTCATAAACATTTTCACAAATGGAAGGGTCGTGTAATTCACTTTGAGAAATTTTGATAATTTAATTTGCATTTTTGTGTCAACATTGGGATATTATTTTGTTTTTAATCGAACTCGATAGGACTCGTGTTGACCTGCGACTTAGGTGGCCAACGTGCATGTCGGTGCAAAAAGTGCCCAATGAATTAAGGATCTGTATGTTATATGATAGGCTGAAAAAACTTGAATACAGACTATTTGAATTAGAGTAT
This sequence comes from Omphalea diandra, assembly GCA_949677035.1. Taxonomy (NCBI): domain Eukaryota; kingdom Viridiplantae; phylum Streptophyta; class Magnoliopsida; order Malpighiales; family Euphorbiaceae; genus Omphalea; species Omphalea diandra. The sequence continues at coordinate 17,490 of CATIWR010623013.1, read as the reverse complement.
TTTCAAATTAATTTAATTTTAGATGATATTTTGAATAAATTTAGTCGGATAATTTAGAATTACAAGTGTATGGTGCTATTGAATCAATATGTACAAAAAAAAAAAAATGGATCTTCTTATAGTCCTTTTAAATTTCAATAAATGAAGTTAAGTCATTTGAATTACGACGGATCAAGTTAAGTTATCAAATCAATATATAAAAAAAAGAAAATTCAAATCAATTTGAGTTTTAGATCATCATACTCTAAATTTGAAGACTTTAATTAATGTGAAATGAAGACCATGATCTGAGTCATATTAACATATAAATACATATAAATTTCAAAATTTATGATTTTTCCATCTAATAATCAGAAGCAATTGATAATAAATTTATATAATTTATTTTAAAATATTTTCAACAAATAAATAACAACTTTTCCATATATCACAAAATATAAACTATATACTTGTCTCTAAATTTCAAGAAATTATCTATTAGAAACAACAAAATAATTATTGTAAATAAGAACAATTGAAACTCAAGAAGAAATTTATTTATAGATTTAATAACTTGACTTAAAAAAAAATAGCCTTGTTAGATATCAAATGATAAATTGCAAAATTTGAGATATGAATGAGTGAACATAACCATAGCGTAGTTAAATATTATACGAGATATAAAATATCTTTTTTTTTTTGTAAATAACTAATAAATAATAATACATAATTTTAATCACAAATCAAATTTGAATATACTTCATAACTCAATTATAAGTACACATCATACTCATATAAGTCAAAGCATAATAATTAACCTCACATATAAAATTACATATTTAAGAAAGACTTAGAGGTTATTTGATAACACGATTCAACACTTAAAATTAAAATTTTAAATGCTTATTTTTTAAACTTGTTTAATAACATTATTTTATTCATCACTGAAAAAGTTCAGTTCAGTTAAAATTCTTTTAAGATAATAAGTTAAAATTTTTAATTTAAAATTATCACTTAACAGCCTAAGCTAAGGGATTCTAAAATATTTTTATTAATATAACCTATATATGTTTAACAACTTAACAAACTCTTATTTAAAAATAAAATTCATTTACTATTTATTTGATAATTATAATTATCAAATAAATTAATTAGATTCAACTTTTAATTTTCAGTTTATACCAAACAACTATATAATTAAAAATTTTCAACATTTAAATCATTCAATACTTAAAATTAAACTCTTAAATTTTCAACACTCAATTTTCAGTTTTTCTAAACATCACCTTAGATAAAACTAATCAAATAATTCATATAAAACTTATAATCTATATATGGAATACACATCATATCATTATTTAATAGACCAATTTCTATATAATATAAGTATATAAAACTCATATTCATTACGAAAATTTAAGTTTGTCTTATTCCACCACATAACATAGAATCATTTTAAGGTGCTATTAATTATAAACCTTTGATTATTGAATTTTTTTACTTGGGCAATTTTCGACTATATATACATATATATTTGAATTCATATTCTTTCATTTAAATCCTCTTCATCATAGTCTTTTCTAACCAATTTTGCAGAAAAATGGGGTCAATTAAAACTCGAACAATATGATGAAACTTACTACATACAAAAAAAACCTTTATCTATACAAATCTCCAATATTCTTCTTTTCAATTTTAACTTAGGTCAACTGATTTCTACTTTCTCTCTCTCTCTTTTTTAATTTGCTTATCTCCATACATATTTATCAATAAATAAGTATTTATGAATTAGTTTTGATTCAGTTATGTAATAGTGCATTTAGATTATATGATTGTAGTACTTATTTATTAGTGTGGTTAATGTATAACTTTCATCAATGTTAGGTTTAATTTATTTCAGTTTAAAGGAATCTAAATGAAATTATTTAGGGATCTTAAGTTTTAGTTATGAGTTTGATTTGAGCAATGTAATTGAGATATAGGCATTTTTAATAGTAATATAACATTATTCTATCTTGAAATTATAGTCTATACCTTGTCTAGCGTCTGTATACAACTATTAATTTTCTTATTAAAATCGTAGTCTTTTTTTTTTTCTAATTTTATCATTATCCTGCTTCTTTCTTATCAAATATGTAAAACTTAATAGTTAAATTTGTGTTTATGCAGTAATTGGAAAGTTGTGTTTTTATTAGTTGATGATAAGAATTTCCTTGCTAGTTTGAACTTAAAAAGCTAAGTCTATCTCATAATGCAAAATTATGATGTAATTAATCGATAATTTTGGCACTTGCTATCATATGTATGGTAGAAGTTTTTTGATAGGTTAAATACTCTAATCCTTGGGCTTCTCCATATTCAATTATTTAGTCATTCATTTTTCAAAAATTATATTAAAATGATCTTATATTTTGATCCTATTAAACTGCATGATCTGTCCGTTAAATTTTCAATCCTTTTCCATTAATTAAACTCTAAAAATCAAAATATAATTAAATTTTTTAATAAATATCAAAAATACCCTTACTCTTATTAAAATCTTAGTTTCCCTTAATGAAAATTCTTTTCCTACCATGACCAAAAAAAAAAGAAAAACACCCCCACCATGGTTGCAACTGATCAGGATTGCCCCGCCATAAGGGCCGTTGGTGGCATAGAGAAATTGAAATCACTGGTTTTGCTAATGATCAGAAAGAGGAGAAGTCAACCACCCTGAAGCCCTTTCCCTCCACCATGAGAGCAAAACCTTTAGTTCGAAACTGATTTTGTTGCCTTATTCTTTACAGCCATGGGTTTTTATTTATCGTTCAAAAAATGAAAAGGCAAGAAAAGCATCAACCCTTTTTCTCTCTCTTACGGCACATGGCTTTTGGATTGAGTCAATCGAAGGAGATCTTATGGGGCTGGATTTTGGTTGGAATTGTTGATTGAATTTGATTTTGTAGATGATTGGAAAGCATATTCAACAAACGCGATGTCCTATCATTCTTCCTTTCAATTTTTTTTATTTATGAATATATGATGAAATGGAGTTTAAGGTCTTTGTTTGGAATTTGTTGGGTTTCAATTTGGAGATGGAGAGGTTCTGAGTATGTTGTGTTTGATTTTTGAATTTTATGTTCAATTTTGTGTGATCGATTTTTGATGTTTTGGCTAGGTTCTAGGATCAATTTGGTGATGATAGTGAGTTGTGATGAAGATGAAAGTTGTGTGAATTATGAGTGTTGGTGAAATGAGGAAAAGACAACCATTGAAGGAGGATGCTAACTCTATGTTTTTTATTTCAGTGATTTTGCTTTTTATTCTCAAGATTTACATTCAAACTTTCACATTTCATATTAATATAATGTTAGGTTGTTATTTTTATAACGAATAATCTTTTTATTGATGAATTTCTTATTTTTATAAATTTTTATGAATTTTGAAGATTCAAGATTCTGTTTATGGATTGTTGAGTAGAAAACTAAAAATTTAAATAAAAATAAATGATAATATGAATCTTTCATATGATTTTAACGGAAAATGTAACAGATGAAAAATGCAAGGATGTTTTAGTATAATTTTAAAAAATAAATGACTTAATAGTATAATAGGATAAAATTCAAGAATTAGAGTATTGAACCCTTTGTTAAATTTATGTTTAAGTAGTGAGGTTTAAAGAGAGAAAATTGTGCATGACTGTTAATGAGTTTTATATTTTTGTTATGATTGTATTTTGCCGTTCATAATTTTTGTATGATTTTATTGACTCTGTAGAGTTTCCGATGAGTATATTGTGGATGTGCATAAGTGGTATATATTTCAAGCTAGTTTTTAATTTCAAGCTAGTTTTTAATTTCTTTGTGCTCAATAAAACTTCTTGTGATTTCTCTTGCAAGTTATAAGAAACCTGTTTTTCTACAATTTTATCCTTAAATTCTACATATGAATGGTATCATTTTGCTTCGTGTTGCTAATTTTAATATTGAAGGGGACGTCTGAGATAATGGTGCTTTGTTGATTAGATGGGTGCATTCTTATTGTCATTTTTATGTGGACAATCACACTATAATTTAATAATGGCTTATTCTGGCATTTCATCAAAATTTCCGATGCTTATCATCCTTATCCATCATTACGAGAGGATGCAATGATTAATGTCCTCTACAGAATGATATAACGGGTTGAATAAATAGATGTAGGATTATGGGCAAGAAAGCATAATAATAAGAAATCTTTTGTATTGGGTTGGTATTCGGTACAAAAGCAGAAGGTTCAGTGGCCATCATAATTAAGAAAATAAGATCAATTGGAACTTAACCTGAAAATTTCCCAGCTTCTCTATTGGTCCTACCAATTGTAAGAAAGGGGGCACTCAAATTTATAAAACTAAAAAGTAATAGTAAATACATAATTAAGTAAAAATAAAATTAAAAAATTAAATAAAATTAAATGATATAATAACATTGCAATATTCTAATAAAACTTATAACGTCCACGTGCAAACATACCTGATGGTGAGATGCATCTTATAAGAAGTGGAGTCTCGAGTTCGATTTTTTCATCCATCAAAATGATTGAAGCTATTTAAAAGAAAGAGTTACCTCATCTTGTATAGTCTATAATATTATTTCGGCTTATTGGACCTTTTATGGATCAAAAAATAAAACCCATAATGTAATATAATTATCACATTAGATATCACAAACAAATATGTTAAACACAACTATGATATATAATATATGCAGTTGTTTTTAGACTTATAAGAAAAATAAAACAAAAATACGTACAAATTATTTATATAAATATTTATTTATATTTAATTCAAATAAACACATGTAAGTATTCATCTAAATATAATCACCAATGTAAAACTCATAATATATCTTGGTTTATCACTCGTAGTATTATTTAAACAAACATATGATTATATTTAATTAGCATGTAAAATTCTCATTAAATCTATATCTTAACTAAGTTAGTGTATATGTGAATTCTAAATAAAATGTGGATTTTATTTATAATATCTAATTTAATGATTCATAATATTATCCTTTAAATTGACAAAAGAGAACTATCACATCATATAACCTCCAAAAAAATTAAATCTCAGTCAAAATAATTTACACAGAAATTAGAGATAACTCAAAATTTTTTCAATAAACTTCAATTTTAAAATATCTGTCTCTTTAAATATTGAATATAATAAACTGTCTTAATAACCAATCATATCTTATATATAAAAACTCTACCAAAATATATATATATATATATATATATATATATATTAAATACTTAAAAATTCTATAAAATTATATATATATGCAGTAACAAATATATTAAGAATAACTATATAAAATTTGAAATCAAAATAATATCATTTAATATTTTAAATCAGTCAATTACAGAAATAATTATTATACAAATCTAATACCAGACAACTCATTAAAACAACCATGATATAACTAAGATCTAACAATTAGATTGGTTTAAAGTTTTAATCGACAAAACTATAATCAGATTATCAACATATCTAAAATTAGTTATGAAATAAAATATGTAGTCATGATATATAATGCCTTATAACCAAACATGTAATTCATTTTATATAATGCCTTATAACCAAACATTTTTAAAATATTACTTAACTCTCTAATCACACCTTAAGTTAATTTATTTTTATATTATTTTTTCAAAGTACTTAATTTAATAAACTCTCATAATCACAAATTATTTAATTTTATAATTTCAAAACGGATTGCATCATTTTAGTTATTTAAAATACAATTTGTAACTTAGTTTATAATAAAAATTTACACCAATCAATTCAAGTAACCAACTATTTCCTTTAAAATCCAATTAAGTTAACTTTAATAATACTCTCAAATTACTCCTTAACATCACAAAATTAAAAATATAAATTTGAATTATAATACTATAATCATTATCTCAGTTAATATTCTAATAAAAAATTTTCAATTTAATTTTAATGGAAGTTAAAACTCTAGAGCTCAATTTTAATATAATTAATCAATTCTACTGACATTTAATCTATCGAAATTAAATTAATACTCTATATTAATACTCAATATCTCCAAAGGTAAAATGAGTTAACACCCCATATCACAAAATATAAAATAATTTAACTTATCACAAGAATCTCCAAAAATAAATGAAAACTGCTTAAAGATCATCAAATATAAATTACAAAAGCTTCACATCAAACATGTTGCTATCTAAGCCTTCTCTCTCTCTCTTTCTTTTTTTTTTTTTTTACTCTCTGTCTCTCTCTCTCTCATGTCGCACAATAAAAGGAAAAGCATCAACTTCTCATATGCTTAAATATATGTGTCAACATTTTTTTGGATGGATTATTTTAATTCAATCTGTTATTTTTAAAATTGAATCAAATTAATTTTTTTAAAAAAATTAAATAAATTGAAGTTATATATTAACATACCGAATTAAATCAAATTCATAAAATTTTATTTCCATTTAGTTTTGTCAAAATTAAATATATTTTTAAAATTAGTTCGATTCAAATTTTTATAATTTATTTTAGTTTTTAATATATTCTATTTATTTAATTTTTATATAGATAATCAAAACAAAAATTAAAAAATTTAAATTAAAAATGAACTAAATTGAATTACATAAAAATTTTAAATTAAATCTATTGAACAATATCGATTTGATCGGTTTATTCTATTTTGATTTGTTTATGTTCACTCCTCATTAAACACATACAAAATTATATTTTCATCCATATAGTTTACTTAATTGTTAATTAGTTAAATTATACCATTAAATAATATTTAAACTAATAAGTCAATAATTAATCAATTCTCAAAATTTCCAAATCCAATAATAAATTCTAGATAATTATTTTTCAATATGAAATAAAATGAAATAAGAATATTTTAAATACCTTAAAATTTTTGTTTCATTCTTGACTTGTGTTGTTTTAAATATTTTTCAAATTTGAATAATTTTTTCGAATGAGTCTAATTGAATTATTGAATCCTCCAATAACATTTATAGCCTAGAAATTATTAAAACAAATAAAAATATTTTTAATTAGTATTTCTTTTGGAAGAGTGCTAGTTCAAATTGCGAACTCAAAAGCTAAGTATCACGTGAGTCACGATTGGAAATTTTTTAAAGGGTCAGATATTATTTATAATTAATTTTTATCAATTACATGAATTGGTTTTGATATTTGTATATCATTACTAATCTAAAGCAGCATTTTATCATAATATTTCACATATCGATTTTAACTGTAAGTATATATAAATTGTTACAATTTTTTAGAAGTATATCCAATTTTAGAATTTATAATACTTAATAATTAATAGATATCGAAATGTCATTTAAGATTTGATAAAAACAATTAGATGGAAATTATCACATTATTATATATTTTGGGTTTACAAAGAAGACGCAAACATTGATTTTCTGTCTTTGGAAATTGGAATCCACTAAATTAAGCTTCTGATGCATTTTTTTTTTTAATTTTCTTTATCCTCATCATAAGTTGCCTGTTTTTTATATTTAATGTCTTCTAAAAGTCCAATATCTATATCAGTATTCTAAAGTGATTTGGCAGTCACCTCTCTAGACAGACGATTGTTAGTAGTACAAATACTGCAGCAGGTTCATTGTATAAATCCAAAGGAAATTGTAATTGATACTTGGACTAATATTGTAGATTTTGACGTTGTTAAATTATTAATTCCGATTTTGTTAATGGCAAGAAAGCAATAAAATTTAAAAAATAAGGAAAAATATCTTATAGTTTATTTTTTATTCGAACTTTAAAGTTTAATTTGTATGAAAATAATATGATATTAAATTAATTTAAGTGATAAAGCATATAGCATCGTCTAAAATGAGCGATATGTGAGTTAGTGGAATCTATTTTAACATATTATGTATTTATAAAAAAATTATGAAAACGTACATTGTGATTTATTTTTTCTATCTAAATGCTGAAATTTATATCAATATGGTACTATGTGTTATATATAGTTAATCAGGTGAATAATACTATTTGCAATACTGATATGTATTGATGATATAATTTTTTAAAATTATATTTTTACATACATATTAAAAGTAGATCCCGGACATTGAAAAAATAAAAAAATTGTAAATCAAAATGGCTAGTTAAATTATATCTAATAATCTAAAATTAAATAATACATCATAAATATAAATTAACGTAACTTACTAACTATAAATTCCTATAGTTAAACTTTATTTAAAAAATTTGTAAATTTTATTTAAAAATTTGTACTTATTTATTAAATTAAAACAAAAAAAAATCTACAAATTAAAATCTTAAACAAAAGAAAAAGTATAATAAAATAAGGAAAGAAAAAAAAAAAGAAATTGAAATGGCGTGAGAAAGGAATAGGCAAGTGTTGAAAACTGAAGCAATGCAATAACAATAAGTTAGCAGCAGCAAATTGGATGACACACAAATAGCACAGAATGTCCCATTCATGAGCTGCCTAACAGAGAAGAAAACAGCAACAAAAGACAAAGCGCAAGTCCAATGGTTGTTTCCAAACTCTTATCGTCATCACCTTTGGTTGCTTTCCATTCGAAGACTTTCCCACGTTCTTCTTCTGGGGCTGTAATTGATAGGAGAAATTTGACTCAACTTCCTCCTTTTCGACAGTATCTATGTTCTATGTTTTCTTTGCCATAATTAACAACACCAGTCTTCCCTCAATTTATCACGTAATCACTATTCACCAGAATTTATTTTGTTAATTATTAGCAAAAGTACATTATCTTTTTCGTTAAAATTATCATAATTATCATCATCATGGGTCCAAGTTTTGTTTAATTACAGTATATAATTACATTAATTAACAGTTTGATGTATGGTGTACAAAATATAAGAGTCATTATTGTTAAAATATCAATTAATTCTTATGATTTTACGAGTTTACAAATTATAAATACATAAACAAATAAACTAGTACATAAATTTTGATTTTGAAAATTCATTATAAAAACCTTAATTTTAAATGATAAAATCAGTAAAAATGTAAATTTTTACCTATTGTATCAGTTCATATTTTTTTATATATTTTATATTATTGTCAATTATTTATAAAACTTAAAAGTAAAATATTAAAAGATTTTTCAGAGTAAATACTAAAAATTTCAACACTTAGTATTAAGCAAGATATTCAAATAACTTGTATATTTAAATTGTAAAAGATTGATGTTATAATATAAAATAATTTGAAATGTGTAATGATTTTGGGAAATAAAAAAAAAAAAAGAGAAAGACAATAAAGAAGGTTGGCGCTCCACAAAGATGATAATTTATGCTTTCATTTAACAATTTAATTAAACTCGCTTCAAAAGATTTAATTCAATTGATTGGAAAAAAATCAAAATAATTGAGAATTTTTAGATCAAAATCAATTTGATCAAATTGATTTAATATTAATCAAACTCAAAATAACTTGAATTTAATTTAATTTAAATTATTAAATATATTTAAATTTTATTAGAAATAAAAATGTTATTTATTTTAAGTTATTCGATTCAAAACTTGAAATGATTTAAATGACTTTTGTCATTTTTTTTTTTTTATCTTGATCTACTTCGGATATATCCAAAAATAGACCTAACTTGATTTGTTTGTCATCTTTAATGATAGAAATGTATTTGATCATAATTATTTTTTATTTATATAAAATTTTTACTTTTCTTATAAGTTATTGAACATTTATTTTTAGTAAGATAAATAGTTTGAGAATTAATTGGTTTTTTATTTTGTAAATAATTGATTATAATTAAACTTATACATTTAAATAATTGGGCTAACTATATTATAAATTGAATATATTTCAATATCTTTTTCTTTTTTACTTAGTTTTATATATTTCCATTGGTTAGGTGTAGATTTTATTCATATAAATTAGCTCGGTAATCATATTAGTATTTTAATTATAATATAAAAAACTAATATATAAAAGAGTGATAACTTATGTTGAATCTTTTAATTTTATTTGATTATTTTATAATAATTTTTAACTTATATTGTTATATATTTTACGTGCTATGTGAAATCTTATAATTTTATTTGAGTTTATAGACATTTTATTAATTTTGGGTTGAAAACACAAGTATAATACTTTAATGTAATCTTAGTAGTTCTATTCGTTTGAAATACTTTTATTTTTAAAAGAGAAAAAGTATTTTACCTAGCCTTCTTTATATATTTTTTATTACAAAAAAAAAAAAAAGAAAATATTATTCTCTAGACACACGAATTGGTTTGCTCTAGCCAATATAATACTTTAAGTATGAGCAATATGATTAACCTTTATGAAAAAAATAAGAGGAAAAATTTGAGAAACAAGATCAAAATATCATATATACATATATAAGCTGTAAAACTTAATGTCTTTTTTTTTTTTTTTGAAAGGGCATGAAAGATTTCATTCAATTGAAAAAATTATATAAAATCAAAATATAAATGATTACGATGTTGTATTTTCTTTAATTGTAAGTTCATAGATCATGAGATTTTTAATCTAAGAATATCCTATATTTGATTGTTATAAAATCTATTTAATCTTATATAATTTTAAATTTCTGATATTTTTTTTATAATTTTCAATCTTATAATTCATGTTGTCATAATATTACATGTATTATCAACACGATATAATATCTATTTAATCTTATATATAATTAAGAATAACATTAGCAATGAATATATTGCACCATATAAAATATGTAATAAACTGGTTAAGAGAATTTCGTTAACAATGAAAAGTTTTAAAATATAAAGATTTAATGCCAAATATCTAAATCTAGGGCTTAATTGAAACAATTCATTAGCTTTAAGATTAGAATGTAACTTGTAAAAAAAAGGATTGACAAAAAAATGATATGTATTTAATTGTAGGGCTTAATTGAAATAATTCATTAGCTTAGGATTTGAATGTAATTTTTACCCCAAAAAATTGATAAGATAAGATAAGATTTATTTTTTTATTTTTTTGGATAACGAAGACAAAGTCCATGACAATTAACAATTCATTGCGTGGGCCACACGAAATTATTTTTCTTTTCTTTTGGTCGGCAAATCCGTGTTTTACTTAGCAATAGCACGGGGTTCGGATATCTGCAATCATTTAATCAGTTCATTCAATATAACTATTTTGAAAATAATTAACTCAACTAATAGAATAAATGTACTTATATTAAATAAAGATATATATAATATTAACAAATATAATGATAATTTTATTAAATAGTTATAAATAATTATTTCATGTATCGTGATTTTATTGAATGAATGTATAATAACATAGTAATATATACTTCTTATAAAAAAAAAAAAAGAGAGAGTAATATATACTTAATATAGATAAGTTTTTACAACTCTTTTAAATTTGTCTAAAATTAATACTTCATCATATATAACTATTACAAATATAATTTTCCGTTTGTTTTGAGAAAAATATCTTATCTGAGGAAAACATTTTTTGAGAAAAATATTTTATGAAAAAAATATTTTTTTGAGTAACATATTTTTTAGTGTTTGAAATACACTATAAAAATGTTAATTTTCTTTTGATTTATAAGATTATAAAAAAATTTAAATAATAAATATTACATATTTATACTATTTATTATTTAACAAAAAAATACATTAAGAACAAAATTTTGTTTGAATTTCACTTATCACCAGGGACTATGCAGGCTGATGATAATCGATGATGTATGTTGGTAATAAAGAGTGACTAATGATAATAAATACATATATATTTATGTAATTTATGTTTCAATGAGATGTTTGTCAAAATAAAAAATAGTATATTTTATCTATTTCTCAATGAATATGCAATGGGAATTATCTGAATTCAAATCTCATTATATAGATTTTGGATAATAGATATGCAAATATTTAAATTCAAGTCCTATTCAAAATCTTCGTATATATTTTATTCTAAAACCATTTAAATACTATCAAATTCTATTTTGATAAATTTAGATCAAATCAAATATTTGAAATTATTCCATTTATTAGTGTCCCTTATAAAGTTTAATTTTTCTATTTTTTTAAACCCAATTTTTCTAAATTAATATAATCTATCGCATAACAATTTATTAATTAGTGAATATCATTAATATGTAGAATATTTTCTTAAAAAATATTTGTTTGTATATTTATTAAGTTCACTACATAATTTTAGATATAGTTAGAAAGTTTTCATCATATTAATTTAGTCTATATATTTGTTATTTTAAATTACCAATAACTTTGATATATACATTTTCAATAAGAAATGAAATATAAGGAATATGAGAAGACATTAATAAAAAATTAAATGTATAAAAATTCAATATCATTCACTCATATATTTATCTTTTTAACCTTTCAATTCACACCTATATTTTAACTGATAAAATATTTTGAAATATATAGTTTGAAATTAGAACAATGGGAAAAAATAAAATCGTTTAGATAAATGGCTCTTTTAAAAACATGCTTCCGTAAATTAATATTTTTTATTAATTATTTAGATAGTAAAAATATTAAATTTTACCTATAATGAATTTATGATATTTTATTAAATAATAGATGTTATTAATTATTGAGATATTAATTTTAAAAGTTGAATCCATAGTTCAATTTGAGCTTACCCAAACAAAACACGACTTAAATGCATCAATTTTTTTTTGTAATTTTCTTTTCACTAGTTTCGATCTTCAACGATGTCAAACTTGGAAAGTTTTAGCTCAATTGAGATGGGCCAAACCCAACTCTGTCAGTTCATCCAGCAGGTGCAATCATATGAAATTGGAAGTCGTAAAGTAAACATGCGCTTCTTCAGACTAGCACTTCAATGATGAATTTCGAGCCACTTTATTTTAATTATTTTTAATAGTTACTTGTTGATAGCTGTTGTTAATAATTGATAAATTTAAGTTGTTTGATAATAATTATTATTAATATATCAAATGATCACTAAACGTATAATTATTTTTAAGTTTATTATTATTTTTTATTATTTTATTTTAGCCATAAAATCATAAATAATGTTAATTAAAATTTCAATTTATACATATATTATTTTTTTCATATGAATATGAATATTATAGTTCTTTTCAGATATTTATAAGTATTTTCATAATCTAGACATTAATTTTTTTTTAAAAGATAAATCATATTATTATTATTTGATTAAAAATAATAATATTTATTATCTTTTTGTTAATAATAATAATAATAATAATAATAATCGTTCACTCTAGCAAGAAATTACTTCCTATCATATAAAAAGAATCAATGAAGAAAATAATAAATAATTGGCTGCAAAGAAAAAGAAACTTATCTTTTGAAGTGACTTTATTATTATTTAATTTAATTTTCTTAAAAATTTGTTATTTAGATTTTAAAATAAATCATGTAATAATAATTAACATAAAAAAGATAATATTATAAAATTAATTAATATCTGAATACTAAAATGATAATTCAAAGCAAAGAATAGTACATATCATATGAGAAGATAAGAAAACTTTTTAAAGAAAAAAAGAAAAAATTTAGGAAATATAATTTTTTTATATGGAGCAAAATGTGTTTAAGTAATTTGATTATGTTAACAATCTACCTCATTGATTAAACTATCCTATAAAATATAGGACTACAAAAACAATAAGCTTAATTAATACTATAAATTAAAATATTTATATCAAATAAGATATAATATAAGTAAATTTATTTTAATTAAACCTATAATAGAAAATAATCCTAAAAATTTATGACATGTGAAGCAAATGTATAGTTGTTAAACTTATCAAAATCCCACATATATCCTTCCCTTATATCTCTGTTAAAGGAACAGGCCTTCATCGCTTACCAACCACTAAACTTCAACTAAAATAGGGTTGATGAGATGTTCGTACTTGGTAAAATAATACAATTGATACATCAAAACGACAATAATAATATTGCGTGGAGGAGGAGAGGAGGGCATAGTTCAACTAATATGTCCCTTTGCAGTGCCACTTGTATCCTCAACTCGATTATTTATTATGCGATTATTAGGGCAAGTCTACCTCTTACATCAACTGCCTTTGTTTTTTATTTTCTGGTTTAGTATTGCATGTTTTATTATCATTTGAGAATTTAGCACAGGAGCATTGTCTAAAGTTCATCATCTTTCTTTACCAATTATTTTTATGAACATTTAGTCTAATTGATTGTGAGAGAATTAATGAGTGAATAATGGAATGCAAGTGGAGAATTCACAGCTGGAGTTCTTGAATGATCGGACCATCTCAACTATAAAATCTATAATTAAGAAGGAATTAGTTCAACTAGTTAATAGAGTCAGCTGTTTTCTTTAATTAATTTTACTGAATTTGATTCTTAAGATCAGCATTTAGACTTAATTTTTTTAGTAACATGTTTTAATTTAGTACGAGAAATATGTTTTTAAGATATCTGAAAAAAAAAAAAAAATCTTGATTAAGATTCGAGCTGATTTGATTTGAAAATACTTTGTTTGTAAATAAAAAATTTTTAAAGAAAAGTTAATTAATAAAAATCTAAAACTTAAGTGTCTTTCCAAGTTTACCTAAATTTCATTTATTAACAGAACAATGTCTTCTCTTCATTTAAGAATTCATAAAAATACTATTCTTGGACTTGAAAAACCCAACTATACTGATTTATTATTAATTTTTTAAAGGAGTTGTGCATACCTGTCAAGCAAACTTAGACTTATAGAACACTTTTTAATTAGTCCCTTTCTCCTTTTTTTAATTAGTCTTTTTCTCCATTTAGTGGCAAAGCCACATCCAATTGAGTAGGGTTGAATTAACTCCACGAAACTCTAATGAAAATTTAAAAAATAATAAATTAAGATTCTGATGCTCCTATAATTTTCTTTTCAACCCATTTTTAATTACTCTTTTTACTTTTTATATATTAATTTTAGAAAATGAAATACTTCATGCATCTAATTTTGATAAATCATTTTTTTTTTGATTCGTCCAAAAATATGGGTTATTTTCTTTTTTTAATTATTATTTTAATGATTAAATATCTAAAATACTTTTTTCATTAATTAATATAAATATCAACATCTATAATAAATTTTCATGCTCTTGACTTTGAAATTGTAGGTTGGTATACAAATTTTTCTTTGAGTTTCTATGCAAAATATTTTTTATTTGAATATAAAAAATTACTTCATCTTTGTCTTTGCTGTTCATAAATGAGTTTGTAAGAATTATTGTGCACTGCGTTAAAAAGGTTAGTAAGAATATCTTAGTTAGAAAGTGGCTAAAAATAATAGTATGAATTGTAAAATAATTAAATTTCTTAATTTTGATACAAATTAAAAGTGATCTATCAAATTTTGATAGAGAGATGATATAAATACTCATGATAAATGATTGTGTTAAAATAATTGAAAACTTGGAAAAAAAAACTATAATTTTATATGCTTTTTGTATTAAATTTAAAAAATAAGTAGTAAAAAAAGAAAGAAAGAATAGATTTAAGAAGTTAAAAGAGGGTGAATTTTTTTGTTTATTAGGAATGAGTCGTTGCTTTAAAGTTGGTTATCCCACTCGTCTTTTGTTTCTTTTACAAGACGAGAATCACCACGCCATCACTACTGTGACTACGAATAGGTCTATTCAAAGATTAATAAAATTTTTGTTGTTAAGTGAAATTAATTTTTACTAAATAAAAAGTTAATTATCTATTCAAAGGATAATTAAACCTCAGTGACCATCAAAGTAAGTGTCCCAACCGCATGGATGAACTCATTAATATTGATATACTGGAGGCATTAAACAATTATAATTAATAATATATGTTAATAAAATAACATTATATGTTATATTATTATAAATTTGTAATTTTAATACGAAATATTTTGATGTAAATAATTAACAGTTAATTTAATTAATTTTTAAATATTTTCAATTATAAATATTTAAATAATGGATTCATGTTAACTATTATTATTACAATTAATTATAACATTTTAAAGTTAAAGTTCACTTTCTTAATAATTATATTTGATGAAATTGAAATGAAAAAAGAAGTTATTAAATATATATGCTTCAAATTTTCTCATAACATTTAAGTGAGTAAAAATCATAATAAAAAGTGTCGATGTTTCTTATTTTAGATTAATTATAACTCTAATTAATTATGGAGTATAACTTGCATTATATATTTTTTAAAACAAAAAAAAAAAAATTCACAACCCTAAAAATTACAAGTTTTAAAAAATCAAAGTATGTGTATATTTTTATTGGTGATTTTATGATTTTAGTTTTTGGACTGATAGACCATTTGAAAGAATTTTTTTTTCTAAAAAAAAAGAAGCACTTACAAAGTTACCTTTTACTATATAAAAATAAATAAATTTTAACTACTATTTGAGATATAATTTAATCAAAAGGTATTTATTAATTAATTTTATTAAGTAAAAATTATTATAATAATTTTATAGATTTAAACATACTATAGAATATATATTCTCACAAAGTTGATGATAATTTATAAAAAGATTTTTTTTAAAAAAATAAAAGATATAAAACATTTTATATTATATTAAAATTAATTTCTATTTTTATAAAATTAACATTCATATTTGTTACATCTATATAGAAAAATATATAAATATTTATTAATTATTTAAATAATTAAAATTTTCAATGATAAATTAAGTTTTCTTCATTTAAGAGTTGCATATAAACAATAATTAATAAAACATTTAAAATATTTTCTATGCAATCCACGTGTTCTCAAACGGGTTTATATCTCGAATTGCCCAGAATTTTGTTTCGACCATTTTATCTGTTTCCATTGTCGGCAACTCATGCACATACTGCTCACACGTGGAGTTTGTCCTTTTCTCTCCATCTTTTTAATTCAACAAGGGATAACTGCCCTCCATGGGAAGTAATCTCATGTGATGCAGTGCACACTTTTTTTCGTTTTTTTAATATCAAACGTAAGTCATGCCTTGCAGTGTATATATCGAATATAATAAAATTCTTTGTTACATATTTAAATTAGTATATAGATTGAATTATCTATTACAGGTGAATCTGAATCCAAATAAACGTATCTATCTATATATAAATACATATTAAATTAAGTTAAATGTAAATAGATGTGTGAGGTATGAGTACCACTCAAAAATAGCTCGAGGCACCCTAACTGCTTTTGTACTTTATCATTGGCCACCTATGCATTTTTAGAACAGAGCATCCTTGTCACTTTTGTGAACAATTGGGACTGCTAATCCAATTATCCTGTCACATAATAGAATTATTGGTTGGCAAATGCCGACTTTTCTCCTCCATATATTTTACATTTTCCCAATATCTACAACAAATTTTCCACCTTTTTTTTTTGTGGGGGGGGGGGGGGGGGGGGGGGACGCGCAATTAATTGATGTTTTGCAAAATAATAGAATTATATAAATTGTTACATAAGCTGTCAAAAAATATGGA
>CATIWR010622985.1:0-28797 GCA_949677035.1 Omphalea diandra | reverse complement strand
GGCGAGATTCCTACCGCGAATTCGTCTGTGATGAAATGACCTTTCTTTCTTCAAGGTTCGCGGCCGAGAATCACACTGCGATTTCGCCTACCTTATTTTTAACATATCTTGACATGATTCGCGGTCGCGAATATGGAGGTTGCGGTCGCGATTTCATGCTACTTCAAAATTCATCAACTTTTTTATTTCTTCTAGAGGGAATGATTCAATTCTGCAAAAACAACAGTTATTTGAAACATTAGTGATGATCAATCTACTTTGTCAAGATCAAAAGAGGTTTTAATCATAGGATTGAGTATCCTAGACCAACAGTAACGACATCAAGATGGGGCAACCAACAGTAACGACATCAAGATGGGGCAACTACCCAACTCTTTCTTCCTTACTTCAAGATTCTTCAAATACAAACTCTAGGCATCTAAGATTCATCTATAACATATAATTATCATGCCATTCAAATGTACATTAGGTGCACTCATTAGGCATATATTAAACAAGCATAAGATGCAACATTAAAATAAGGTAGTTATATATCAAACCTTACACCAAAACAATGTAACCACACTCCAAAACTTACACAACTTTGTATTTTGATTTTGTGTGGGATCAGGATACAATAATTTGCTTTTTTACTTTTCCATGAGATCAAATTTCCTCCAATAAAAAAACAATAGCCAATAATAGATTTGCGATCAATTTTGGACCTACATCTAAGAAATACTTAATATGAGAATGTCTATGATTTTTATACAATATTCCTCATCTAGATGCTCCCTTTAAGTAGCATAAAATCTTGTATAAGACTATCCACTGATGAATAGTAAAAGACATAAATTGACTTATAACATAGATAAAGTATGCAATATTAGGATGAGTCATTATAAGATAATTTAATTTTCCAACCTCTCTTCTATACATCTCAGGATCTCTAAATTAGTCTCCATCTTTTGTGAGTTGCAGATTAGGAAGGGTTGCTGGTGACTAGACTATAGGGCTAGGTTGATCAATGGTTAACACTCTTCTTTATCCTGGCAGTGAGATGAACATGTCATGCTAAAAGGGGGTGACCCAAAATAGAACCAAAGACTGCTCACTAGGGTAGTACTAAAAAAAAAAAATTTTCAAGCTTTTGGAATTTAAAAATTACTCTGTTACCATGTATAAATTGATGAATTAGATGATTTTATTTATATTAATAACATAATTAAATAAAGCCAAGACATGTAAGAAAATTCATCCATAAATGCTACAAAATATCTAAAATCAGTCTTAGAGATAACAAAACAAGGTCCCCAAACATCCGAATACACTAACTAAAAGGTCTAATTAACCTTTTTATTGACTTGAGAACTAAAAGACACATAATGATGTTTTACAAACTAATAAGACTCATAATTTAAAGAAGAAAGATCACAAAATTGAGGACATAATTTTTGTAACAAAGGTAAATATGGATGTCTCAACCGATAATGGGCTTTAAAAGGGGGATATGGTACTAGAACAGGCGAGGGACTAGTACATACCTTTTAATTCACGTCCTTTACCAATACTTATTTGCCAAAACATATTGAAACAAGTAATAATTAGAAAAAAATTTTGAATAAAACAATTGAGAAGATCAATGATTTTGCTAACATACATCAAATTAAATGAAAATTCTAGGAAACTTAATACAGATGATAAGGAGATTAATAGGGTGAAATCGATAATGCCAAAGCCAAGAATAGAAGAGGTGAAATCATCTACTAAGGTGGCAGAAGATGATAAGGTCTGTGATTTAAAGGTGGAAAAGAGACTAGGATTAGTTGTCATCTGATTTGTGGCACTAAAGTAAATCACTTATTGAGAAGACAAAGATAAAAGATAGACATTGATGTTACCTGACTTAGTGCTGACATAGATAGATTGAGATAAATTCCTTAATGCTTCTTGGTACCGGAGAAATTTTACATACTCATATGCATAAATTGTAACAATCTTATCAACAGATGGAGTAGTACCGGTAGCTACAATATAAACTTACTGAGATTCGAAAGAAATCTGATTTTTCTTTTGCATTTTATGATAGCTTCATTTAGCATGTTCGGTTTCATGACAATAATAACAGACTACCTCTCCTATATTTTGGCTATTATCATTTCGATCACTATTACCTCTACCCCAGTTATGACCCTAAATATGAGATCGGCTAGTCGTGTCATTGCGATGACTGACAAGTGCACTAGAATGTTGTACATGAGAGGAAAGAACACCAATGTCTATGCAAACTATTTTAGTAAATATCTTTTTTAAAGAGGAAATTGCAGCATTGGTCATAGTCTGTGATTTAGCACTTTCAAATTGGGAAGTAGGACCAGCAAGAAAACTACTGACTGTCATTTGCTTACATTGATTTTGCTAGGCCTTAATATCAGTACTAAATTGAGTTTGCTAGACCTTGATGTCAGTACTAAAGGGTAATAAAACATTTAACTCCTCATAAGTGTATTTAAAATTCATGAAATAAGCTTGAAGAGACTAATACTGTTGTTAAGCTCGATAAAATCCTTGGTACACATTATAAATACGAGGGATATTTTCTTTACAAAATGTAGAAAAGATAAGTACTCTAATAATTCTTTCATATATTCACAATGAGTGACAAGACCAATGATTTTAGTATTAATAGAGTTGCAAATTCTTCTTGGGTAGGCAATGATAGTTGTTAGAGATCAGAAATGACAGATCCCAAAACTGACGGATCAGATATACTCATTACGATAGACTAGAAATGGTAAAATTGCATATTTGGTGCCTAAACTTGACAAAATTTGTCAATCTGATGTTTCAACTTGTAAAAGTTTCAATTTGGTATTTGAACTTGTTAATTTAATTCAATCATGTGTATATAACCGATTACACTAAATGTTTATTGATGTGAAAAATAGTATTTTCTAAGGTAAAAAATATTGATAAAATGACAAATATAACCTCCATTAAACTTCATCCCAATAGTAACAAATAAATTAACTCATCCCCAATATAACAATGGTAACAAAAAAATTTTACCTAAAAAATTTATGAAATTGTGGATTCATAATTTAGGACAGTTTGGGATTTCACCTTATTCCTTGGTGGAGCTCTTGGCCTTCCTTTCTCCATATCGTTCTCATAAAGTCTAGGAAACATAAGCCCAATTATCTTTTCTTCATCTTTACCTCTCTTTATCTCTTCTTATCGTCATCTTTCCTATTCATTTTACTATATGAATTCATGAACCCACCTCTTCGAAATCGAAAAAGCTCAAAATTTTATTACAACCCAGTTGCAAAAACCCAATATTTTGATATCCAGATACCTACATCAACAACTTTTACTTAAAAACTAAGACCCCAATGAAAACCTGTTAGCAAAAATTCGAATTTGTGAAGACCCAATAATTAAAACTAGCTCCATCTTTTACTAGTGTAACTAAATCAATATAAAAGATTTTACTGTGAATTAGAAAATAGAGAGAGAAATAGTGAAGAAATTCATCTATTGAAACCCTAATATATGCAAATTGAGGATTTTTATTGAAGAAGAGAAATCTTTTTACGTTTGAGAAAATTTTTTTCGTTACCTTACATGTTATTTGCCACATTACATCCTATGCCAAATCTAAATAACTAATGATCAAAGAACATATTAGCTCACTTATCTATATCAACATCTCTTATAATGGTTATTGTTGATAATTAGTTGTATACACGTGATTGAATTAAATTAAAAGGTTTTAAAACCAAATTAAAACTCTTACAAGTTGAGATACCAAATTGACAAATTTTGCCAAGTTTAAACACCACATTTATGGGCCAAAATAAGTCTAAGTTTAGATTTAGGGTATCGAAGAGCTTAAAAATGGACTTTAACCATGAGTAATTAGGCTTACTACAAGTTTTAGAGGCCTTAAGCCTTCCTGTTCTCCAACGTTGGCATAGCTTGGATTTCGGGTTATGATAGATTTAAAAGGCAAGATTGTAAACCCATTAATACTCTTATAGCTAAAGGTAAATGTTTGAGCCAAAAATTGTGTCCCAAAACCTAATAGTATAAGGAATAAGTGAGTAAAGTTCCTTATGCCAATGTGGTTAATAGTCTAATGTATGCCATGATGTGTAGAAGATCAGACATTTGCTATGTTGTTAGCATGGTAAGTGGATATCAATCCAACCTAGGTCCAACGCATTGAAAAGCTGTAAAAAGGATTTTGAGGTATCTGAAGGGAACCACTAATCGCTCATTACGCTATCAAGGCTGTGATATGCATTTGATAGGTAATATTGATGCAAATTAGGGATGAGAATTAGATGAGAGAAAGTCTAACTCTGGTTTCATTTTCTTACATAGTAATGGCACTATATCTTAGAGTAGTAAGAATTATTATGGCTTAAAAGGGTTTTAGATGATATACTGTTAGTTCCATTGGTCCAGTGTTAGTTAATTGTGACAACTATCACATACATTAAAGACCCAATGTTCAATTATAAAATCAAGCATATAAACATTAAGTATAATTTCATGAAAGACATGGTGGCACACGAAAAAGTAAACATAAAATATATTTAAATGCTAGATGTGGTCACAGATTCACTAATAAAGTCAGTTCCTAAAGTTGTATTTATTGCGCATACAAAATCTCAAAGAATGCATAGATGTCGATGCACTTATACTATTAACTATTTTTCAGTATTTATGAATGTTTAATTGATGTCTAAATGATAACAAAGATTATTAGTGTATGTGTGTGTGTGTGTGTGTGTGTGTGTGTGTGTGTGTATGTTCTTGAGTAAATTCTTGATTATTTTTTTGAAAATTATGTCGAGTAGATAAGAGGTTAACCTTCTCACCTGGAAAATTGCCTTTATTATTATTATTTGTAGTGCATAAAGATGAAATAAATTTTAAACTTATTATCTAGGTGATAATAGAGCTCAAGTTTAAAATTCAGAATGTCATGTTAATAATGATAAAAAGTCATTATAACTATTTAAGAGAATTCATATTTCACTATATATGCTTTTATTATTATATGTGAGTTTCAATGAATTATACATATTAATGAATAGATTGGTGAACTCAAGTTAGATGCTGAGTGTGTCTAAACTATCATCTGTACAATATTGATTTTGAGAAAGATATACATTTCATGAAAAAAGAGAAAAATATTATAGCATGTGATTCATACTAAATGTGCAATAAACATTATTATCAATGGTAATAAAAGTAAAAGATCTTAGCTTATTATTATGTGACTCTGAGGAAAAAAGAATTCTCATATTATACCCTTGCAAATCTTATCATTTACTCAAAACTTAATTTAATATTTGCTATCTTAGGATGATGCCAGAGGATAATGAATGATGCTATCTAGTGAGACACTCTTATAAAAGTGAGTTAAGTTAAAGTTAAAAGAATAATGAGAAGAGGAAGATCATTGGAGTATCACACCAGTTTATATTCATTAGTCGAGCAATTATGATTTATCTATGCAATGAAATATAATTGTGAATATAACATACAATCATAATGATATCGTAAGAATTAACAAATGTGATAAAATAGTTTAGGGTACAACATATTATAATCTACTTTAAAATTTATTTAGTTGAGAAGCTATATATTCCTAACAGATGTATATCATTGATCTCTCAAAGTATGTTGGTCACGCGACTTGTTTCCTAAGCATGAATTATTGCAGAGCATAGAGAAAATATTCTCTTAAGTTTATTATGCATTTCACTGTCTGCAAGTGGGAGATGTTAGATTTTTAGGTTAGGGTCCACTGATATTGGGAGCCTAGCATATTTGAATCAAGTAAACTGCCACAGACAATTAATCAAAATAAACTTTTTATTAAGGGAAGTTAGCTATATGTAAAATAAAAATTATGTATATAAAGTAAAAAAAAAAAGTACACATGAAGGAAAAAAAATACAACTCTTTGCAATAAAAAAAAAAAAAAAGGATATAGATTGGTAACAAAAGGAAAATTTTTCAATGTGATTTTTCCTTTGATCAATAATACAAGTCTCATTTTTTATTCGATTTCATTGCGCTACAACAAGTAAGACTTGTTATATTAATAAATTATGTTCAATTAATTTCTTCGTAACTATTTATCTTCATTTTTTTAACATATTTTTAGAATGATACAGATAATGTTATGTAATAGATAATTTTATGGAGTTATAGGCATAATATTTGTGAAATGTATAATTTGAGAATATAAATCATTGAAAATAACAAAAATTTGAATAAGAGATAAGAGAATAATAAAAGAGAAGGAACTATATAGAGAAAAATGAAAGGGCTAATAAATAATAAAACTTGTATGTAAATTGTAAAACTTATTTAAATTTTTTTTTAGTTTAGGTTGAAACTAGATCTAAACATTCGATTTAATCCAATTCTGTTATCCCTAGGCACCAAGAAGGGAGGTTGAATTGGTGAATAAAAATTTTAAAACAGAGATGAAGAGAAGAAGAAAGAACAATGTAGACACAAGGATTTTATAGTGGTTCGGGCAAAACTATCCCTACGTTCACTCCTCAATCACTCAATTGGGTATTTCACTAAATCAATGGTGTTTTCAAGCTCACACCCAACCTATTACAACTTGTGTTTTAATGGCTAACACACAACCTTACAACAAAGTGTTTTCTAGGCTAACATAAAACCTCACTCAAGTGTTTCAACAGGCTTACACTTAAACCTTTCTTAAAAGTGTTTTTGGAGGCTAACACAAAACCTTACAATTTGGTGTTTAATGTTCACACCTAACACATGTAAAGAAGATGAAGAAAAAGAGTAGCAAAGATTAAGAGCTTTCAATACTTGTAATAAATTTCTTAGCAACCTTCTTCATGGATGTTTGGTGGGGTATTTATAGCCAAACTTCACCAAAGAGTCGTTGCAGATCAAAGCTTTCTAAATCTTTGAGACATGTTTGACAGATTTTGCATTTAATGCTTGTCAGGATGAAATCGCGGTCACGAAATCCAAATTCTTCAAGAGAAACCCCGTTTGTTTCTAACGGCTAGTCCATATGTCAGCTTCTTATTAGTTCACTGGAAAAATATAGTCATTGTCCTTCACCTACTTTTAGAAGTCACGGTCGCGATTTTTTTTCTTGCACAGGATGCAACAGAGGCCGCGAATTCAACTGCCAAATTGGTTAACTTTCTTCCACAAAGATCGCGATCGCTACCAGCAAGATGTCTTCGCGATTTTTGACTTCCAACAGTCTCATGGGACACTTGTCAGGCTGTGGTTGTGGACTTGCTTCCTTCTTGAATTTCTTTGAAATTCGCGGTCATGACTCAACCGAGACTTCTACCGCGAATTCATCTGTGTAAATCTGACCTTTCTCTTTTCAAGGATCGCGGTCGAAAATGACACTGCGATTTCGTCTGCTTGATTTTCAGCATGTCTTAACATGAATCACGGTCGCGAATCTTAAGTTGCGGTCGTGATTTACATGTTACTTTGGAAGTTATCAACTCCTCATTTCTTCTTGAGAGATTGATTCAATTCTGCAACAACAACACTTATTTGAAATATTGGTGATGATCAATTTACTTTGTCAAGATCAAAAGAGGTTCTAAACCTAGGATTGATTATCCTAGTTCAACACACACAAGCATAGAGGTAGTGAACAAGAAGGATAAAACCAATGCTAGACCTCCCATCTAAAAGGGTAATAGAAATGCCCCTTAAGGCTTACGAGCTAAGCCTCTAAGAGCTAATCACATATGCATATATCTTAAGAGGTATGCTCATAAACACCCACAATCACAACATCATACATGCCCATACATGAATTCATATGAAAATGTCGTGAAAAAACCATCCTTTATATGTAAGTGTGGCAAATGGAAAAAGACCTCCTAAGTCTAGGCTTCAATACCACTAATGTATGAAATACAAGCACATAAATATGTTGTGTTATATAAGGAAGACTCATTTAAAATTTAAGAATGCTTCTAAAACTAACCTCTAAAGATCCAAGTATGCTTGGGTGCCAAAGCAAAATATTTGATATTGGAGTATGGGAACTCTTACACCAAAGTCTCATCATAGAAAATCCAAAGGTGAATAGAATTTGCTAACGAAGAAAGAATAATGCTTCAAATGGTTAATTGATACCAAGTCATAAATAATTGATACTAAACTTGTAATGTATTTTTTATCTCCTATGTTTTGAACTTGGTATATATGCATATGTTTTGGGAGAGTTGTTATGCATTTTATTTCTTGATATATTGTCTTTGCATCTACAAATTAGTTATTTGTTTAAATGTGTGTTTGATTGAAATTTTTTAGTTCTCCATTATTTGGCTAATTGTCTCATTTAATTGATATCCTTTATTTTGTAACTCCAAAGTTGTGCTAGCATTAGGAAAACATATTTTTAAAGGAGATGCAATAAATTCTTTAATTTATAAAGAGCATAATTTTTTTAATTATCATTTCATTGAATTTCTAAAATTCAAGAATATTTTAACCTTGTTTTGTATTATAGAACCTTATTTTGGAGAATTCAAGAATATTCAAAAATTTATATTATAGAACCTTATTTTGGAATCATTGTCTGGCAGTTTAAAACGTTTATAGTTTTGAATTTATTCATTTTGAAACTTTGATATAAGATTACATATTTGCATATCTCCCTTATTAAATATAATTGTTATTTGAATTTCAATTTAACTTGATTCTACTTTGCATATTTTATTTCTATTGATTATTACTTCAATGTTCTTATCTCCTCGCTTACTTTTCCCTTGCCTACATAAAATCCTCTCCTTTTTTATCTTGACAAAAGGAGAGAAGAAATTGAATAATAGAAAAATAAGTAATTAATTCAATGGAATAAGGAATAGAAAAAAGGGAGTAGGCATAAAAAGAATTAAGCATTACTTAAAGGGGAGTTTAATGAAATGTTTGAACTTATCTTATTTTTCTTATTTTTTTCTATTTTCAATTTAATTTAATTGTTAAAATAAAAAAGGGCGAGATTGTTGGTCTAAGTTAGGTGTCTAACTTACTCACTTTTTATTTTTTATCTTGATAATCAAATTGATAGTACTAATATTTCTAATTAAGTGTATTTTTTGTATAAAATTAAGTTAGAAAATTGCATGGATTCAAGAGATTAAAAATCTTCTTATTCATGAAGTGGACTTGAAAGTCATCCTCATGAAATGAGGATCCTGACCAAGATAAGAAAATCGAGACCAAGGCCTCTAGATCGTGATCAAGACGAATTTGAACCAAAATGGATAAGCCAAATTATAACCAAGATTGTGACCATGATTTTAATCATGAAAGGCAAATTGTGACCACTATCTTAAATCATGACTGCAATATTTGTTGGCCCTAGGCACCAGGGGGGGGGGGGGGGGTTGAATTGGTGTATAAAAAATTAAAACAAGAAGATAAGAAGGAAAGTGAGTAGAATGGAGACATAAGATTTATAGTAGTTCGGGTATAATCGACCCTACGTCCACTCCCCAATTCTTAGCAATTGGGTGTTCCACTATCTTTCAATGGCCTTTCTAAGCTCACACTAAACTTTTACACTTGTGTTTTTAAAGCGCACACAACAACCTTTACACTTGTGTTTTTGATGCTCACACAATAACATTTACACTTATGTTTTTAAGGCTCACACAATAACCTCTTTTTAGTGTTTTTACAGGCCCACACTACAACCTTTACAAATGGTGTTTATGCTCACATCAAACAATTACTAAAAGAATAGAAAGATTGAGTAGCAAAATTGCAAGAGTTTAGGTTACAAATTAATAAATTATCTTGCATTTACATTTGTTTGGTGAGGTATTTATAGCCTCTACCCACCAAAGAGACATTGCAATAAAACTGGTAGCAAATCTCTAAAGTATGCTAGACAGATTTTTGCATTAAGTGTTTGTCAGGCTTCATTCACGGTCGCTACTACTCTATCGCGGTCTCAATTTTCCAATTTTCTATATGGAAGCCAAAAATTATGGCAAAAATCTTCGTTTGTGTCTAATGGCTAGTCCATGTGTCCTCTTCTCATTGGTTCACCAGGAAAATATAGTCGTTGCCTTTCACCTGCTCACAAAAGTAACGGTCATGATTTTTCTTGTACAGGTCGAGACTTAGGGCTCGAATTCGTTTGTTAAAATGTTTATCTTCTTTTTCATGATTTGCGGTCGCTACCCATAAGTTGTCATCATGATTTTTGTCTTCTAATGGTCACCTCAGACACTTGTCATGTTGTGATTGTGGACTTGATTCCCTTTTGAGTGACTTCAAAATTTGTGGTCGTGACTGAGACGTGACACACACTACGAATTCGTCTGTGACTTTGGCACTCCCATGTTTGGATTGGTCGCTGCAAAGAAGTGACCCGTGAATTCATCTATCCAATTTGTCAACTACCTTAGTCTAGTTTGCGGTCACAATTTATAAAGTTGCGGTCATGAATTAGGAGACACTTTGCTTCTTTAGAGATTTTAAGCTCCATCCAACTTCCAATTTAGAGACTAACTAAAAACTACAAAACATCATTTAATTGAAACATTAGTCATGATCAATCTCCTTTGTCAAGATCAAAAGAGGTCCAAGACTTAGGGTTAACCACCCTAGTCCAACAATATTCAATTAGATGAAAGTGACTCTAATGAAGAACTTGTGAGGAAGTGCCATGTGACACTAATTGTTAGACGCAATTATAAATCACGATTATGATTTTCCTATCATGACCATGAAATGGAATTAGCGACTGCGATTGTGATTTAGATCTTATAGTGCATTAAATGCATATTGTCCAACTGTGAAAAATAGATATGGTCGCAACACTTTTGTGATAGTCATTTGGAGGGTGAAGTCTATAAATACCCCTTTCAAAAGCTCTTAATACATGGAGAACTAATTTCATTTTATGACCAAATATTTGCATTTCATTTTAACATCATTTACTATTCTTTTAAGATAATTAAAAATCTTCAAATGCTATTGTAAGGGTTTGTGTGAGCCTTAAACACTTGGAGATTAGGTTTGAGAGTGAGCCATAGAAAACATTACATAGATTTAAGAGTGAGCATTGGAAAAACTCTTGTATAGGTTTAAGTGCGAGCCTTGAAAAAATACTTATAAAGGATTTGAGTGTGAGCTTTGAGAAAACACTTATAACATTGGGTGTGAGTCAAAATAATAAGTTGGGAGTGAGTTTGGAAAATTTCATTAGATAAAGATAGATATAGTGAAAATATTAATCGAGATTGGAGAGTGGACGCGGGATTTATTATACTCAAACCACTATAATCTTTTATGTCTTGATCCTTCTTTTTCCCCCTTTTCTTGACTTTGAATTTTTAAAATTTTGATTTGCCACTAATTCAACCCATTATTGGTGCACAAGGGATAGCTAACATATTAGCCTAATTAGACTAATTTAAACTATATTAAATTGCATGGAAAGGATGCTTGAATGAATAATTTTTGTGATCCTTGTGTTGACTATAAATATGCCAACAACTAGCATATTAGCTTAATTGGACAAATTTAAGCTATATTAATTTATGAGAAATCAAATCATTTATGAGAAATATTTCATGCCATGAAAATAATTAACTATGAATGATTTGATATTTAATTTAAATAAATTTAATGATAATTTATTTAAGTGAAAATATTATATTTATATTTAAGAGAATTAATATAAACACGTTAATTTATATATTTTATGAAAATTAATTTAATTATGGATGAAGAATTTAATTTTATGAAAATTAAATATTTTAGGCATAGATTTTAATTATAGGAATTTTGATTATTATATTAATATCATGTTGATTATTACTATGATTAAATTAAAATAAAAATGAAAAAGTCAAAAAAAAGAAAATAACACATTTTGATCAAAAACTCTAAAATAAGCGCAAAATCGTATTTTTATTTTCAAACTCATGCAAATTTAGGGTGTTTCATTTTATTGGTTTAGATGGATTTGAAATGATTTATCAAATTCACCAAAACTATTTCATTTCATTCCAATCTCTTCAATATAAACATTAATTTTTTTTCCTTTTTTTTCATTATAAACCATCTATACAAAGAAGCTCTAGCTCAAAAGGCTATAGTAGAAAAACGGACCTTTTTTCCGCCTAGTATTCGCTCGTTTGCTAGGAGTTTTAGAGGTAGCTAATAACACGCCCGTAGCATACGACAGTAAGAAGAAGAAGAAGGGATGGGGACACGAGAGGTATACGAGCAGAAACTAAGGAGCGGCAATCTACATCACGATCCTACCATCAACCCTGGCCTCGGCTGCCCTCAGTGCCCTCGCTGCCTCTCTCTCTTAGACCCTAACTCCGTACGTTTATACAGATGCATTTTTATGTTTATACATCCAATACAATTTCTGAATTATCGGCTCTGATTTATTTTTGCAGGAAAGAAGCGAATGGACTATCACTTCCATTTTACACACTGCCACTGCTGTGGTCTGTTTTTTTCTCCTTCATTTTGATTATTGTAGCAACATGTTTATTTTCTCTGTGTTAGAACAAATGCTGCCGATTCAATTAAAACATTAAATTCTTTGAATTTTGTGCTCAGTCAGCGATGCTCAGTTGAATTTAAGCTAAATTTAGTTTATGTTTTGTGGTTCTTAAATCCTTGAATGATATTGATGTGTAAATTTAGATCTTGGGGTTAAGAATATTAGTAGTCAATGGATGGAACCATTCTTGACTGATTAAATCTGTGTTATGGTATTTGTTTTATGTCAAACATGATGTTGCTTCTTTTAATATAAGTAAAGTGGTTCGGTTTTTTTTGTTTTCAAATTTTTTATTGTTTGTACTGGTAATAGGCTGGCTCAGGCATTGGTGGAATGCTTAGTGCGGTTCATGGATTCAATACAGGTTGAATTAGATTCCTTTCTGTGGTTGAATTATGTATGACTTGTGTTTGCATAATTTTAAAGCGTTATTATACTTTAGGGATTACTTTCCTTCAAAATCGTCTCAAGGGACCAAAGTGGCTGCCTTTTGTTGTTGGGGTATATTTTCTGCCCTTATTAATTTTGTTTTCCACATATATTGAGCTACGAAGGCCTACTACTCTTTCTGAGATTAAATGTTGATGATTGTCATCTTAGGCGCATGTTGTTCTAACTGTTACTTTATTGACAGCTCCCTCCTTTGCTAGTGGTTTCAGGTGTAAGTGCTGCATTTGGAGGTAAACATAGGATCTCTAATTCTTCATTACTGCAAGTAAATGAGTGTAATGTCATTTTAAGAATGAAAATTTTGACTTGGATGTGTCTTGATTCTACGAATAGTGTGTTCATGTTGTCTTTTTGTACGTTCTAAGCTTTTTGAACCTTGATCAGAGGTGTCTCCAACTATAGCCTCCCTGACTGACAGGTGCAGTGGAACATTGAACAATTACAAATTGTATATTTGGGTTCATTTCCAATTCTTGGGTCATAAAATGTATCTCACAGTTTGTTGTGCATTCTAAGCTTTTTGACCCTTATTAAAACTAACCTTACCCAAATTTCTTATCCTCTTTAAAGACTTTATCAGTTTTTGGTCAATTTTTTTTTTTATTGGACATTCAGTTCAGGTTGGTCTCAGTTTAGTTTTGGTGAAACCAATTTTGAACCATCTAACTAATATGGCTATATGCCATTTTTTTTAAAAAAATTTACATTTTCCCTTATACCCATGAAGGCAGTGCTCTAGCACTTGGTGGCCTTGATTTTATTGATCTTTTCACTTCGATCTTTGTCACTGTTTCTGCTTCTTTACAGAAGCCTAATCAATTTTAGTATATTTGCCAATCTATTAACTCCTCCTCCACAGATAAAACTATGCAATTTCTCTCTCTACTTTTTATTGTATTTGCTTTTGATTTTGGGGATTTCTTTTTCTTCTATTTTTGAGGATTGTACATGCAAATGGATTTTGTGATGGTGTGAGCTCTGCTATTTGTTAGGTCTCCCCATTTTTTTTTTTCCTCTTTCAATTTTCTTCTTCTTGTTGCCATGCTTCATTTTCATTTCGTTGCTTTGCTTTTATTTTTGGATGTTTTGTTTGTCTGATATTTTTAGGATTTTGAATTGAACTAGATTTTGTTGATTCTGCTGTCTGATGTGGATCTGGGTGATATGATAAAACCTGGAAATTCTGTAAGGAATTTATAAACTATAAATTGGAATATGGTGGATCATATTAAAGTGTATTCCTGTTGATGTTATCCTTGAACTGGTTGGGGAATTTTGAGAAGGATAGAAGCACGAAAGTATTGGGATTTGCATGGGTAATTTTCATTCTGAATGGCTTGAGCCAATTTGAGATGGATTGCTTCTAAACTTATTTCTAGTCAGTCAGGGCACCTCTCCCTTCCAACCTTTCTTTCTTTTCAACCTAATATGTTCTGAGCTGTGTCAGGGATATCTAAAAATCTGATGTGACATTAGGATAGCAACAGAAAGAGCTATCTGTACTGCCTCTGGGGAGGCAAGGAAAGTTGAATGTTGGAGGCAATCGCAGATAGCAATTGCTTAATGAGAAGAACTTGAGGATGATAGAGCTAGATCATTTAGAATTCTTATCCAATCTGTGCTAGATGGGTTCATTCTGTTTCACTGTACCTCGGGGGAGGGTGGGAGAGTGAAAGTGGACTTAATTGGACTAACATGGAAGTTAATTTTACAGCATAGGTCAACTATCTGAAGCTGGACAACAAGAGCAATGTGGTGGGGGTTGAGACATTTTGCATCTAAGTAAGTAAGTTTGTAGTCATAGGTGGATCCTGTTGGATGATGGACTCTATAGTTTTTGTTTTAATGAGTTTCTTCTAGAATTAGGATTTGGCAGGTAGAAACAATGTGTGAGATGGAGCCATGACCATGTGCACTTAAGGACTTTGGATGTTGTGAATATTCACATTAACACTCTATTTAGGAGAAGGTAATGAGAGATAAGGTGAGGTTTCAAAACCCTCCATGTATGTTTGGGAGGAAAAAAAATGAGAAGTAAGATTTTCAAAAACCTTGGTTTACCCTCAAATAGTGAAAAAGACCAGCGCCTAAATTTGTGGGTTATAATAATGACCTTACTTTTCTTAATGGGAGGGGCATAATTTTACTATCCTCACTTTACTTGACCTTCTCCATTATAACTATCTCAAACAAGATATATACACCTTACAGTCTGTTGCCTTCACTTCAGAAAAACCTTACCGTACCTTACCCAACACTCTCACAAATAGAGTGTAAGGGATCAATGGTGTCAGGATTTTGGAAATTATGTGTGATGCGTAATATATGACATGGTAGCCGCATATACTATGTGCTAATGGCTTGGGCTACCAGCTAGCTGTTGTCTATGGTTGTTTTATGTGCATTAGTGTTTTGTTCAGTCAAAATATGGGGGATTGGGTCTTCTTCAATGTTTCTTGGTTTTGAGTCAAGACTTAACTACTTAAGACTTGATGAAATGAAAGTCACTTGTTCAACCACATGATTTGTAGAAGAGCTTCTTGTTCAACAAACATGCATTTTTGAGTTTTGTATTTATTTGATTTCTTCATTTGGATTTATATGTATTTCATCTTGGCATAAAATGTAAATTTCTAGGTTATGCACTTCCCCGGTTTGCTCAAATTACTGTGACTTCCTATTATGCTTCCTCAAGTGCCTCACATTTTGGGATTTCGCTGCTCACCAGACATATGGAAGAGGCCCATACATCATAGATTGGGCAAGAAATGTATAGATGGTTCTTGCAGGTGCACATACTAAAGAATTTATTTCACTTTTCTTAGTTTTGTAAACGTTGTTATATTTATTAGCATAGATGCTTGAATTTGTAGATGTTGAATCTTAAACACTTTTATAGTTTTACTTTTATGAGTTGCAAACTTATGATATTTTATTAAATTCAATTTGATGTGATAAATAAAGTATGTAAGAAATGCCTCTGGGTATATACAGTGGTTGATGATGAAAATTCATTACCACACGCATAATTTACCTCACAAAAATCAGAAAATCTTGTACTTTATTTCTTATTATGGCAAAGCTTAACTGGTTTTACGTTCTATGTTGGAGTGGCAAGTGTTATTAGTTGACATTGTTATTATAGAGAATATACAGGGACAGCATTTGACAAATCAACAAGAACAGACACTCAGTGTAGGGTTATAAACAATTTTGTGTATTTAGTGCTTTATGATTTCTGGTTTTTTTTTTTTTTTTTTTTCTTCCTTGAAGTGAATGCTAAGGGAATGAACTGAGTTTTGTTGGGCAAAATTTTCAGGATTTCCCTGCATTTCTTGTGCTCTAACGGTCTAATATATCCTGAAGTTTTTTAATATTTTCAGTTTTATTCCACGTTTATAATTTAATTAACTTATCCAAAATATATTAATTTGGTTTCAATTGCATCCGGTAGGGGTTGCATGTGTACACAGTTTTGGTCAGTCTGAAATTGAAGACAAATGGTAGACATAAGTTCTTGACTTAGAATAACATGCCTCGTCTAAATCCCTAACAGTCCCTGAATATCAAAACGCATCTTAGGCAGTTTTATGAGAGGAGAAAATCTCGTAACATTCCTTGTAAGGCTTAATAGGGACTTGCTTAAATTAGTATGTTGCAACCATGTTTGCCTTAAATTCATGTGCTACATTAGTGTGGGTATACTTTAGGCTTGTCAGATACTACTGAAATAAAATCAGCAAGTCATTAACCAAGTAATAAAATTAAAATCATTCAAGATGGGTGTAAAAGCTCTGCAACGTCAAGTATACACTATTTTTAGTCCGTTTGGTACTTCAAGAGGCATCCAGAGTTACATTTCACTCAAATTTTTGGGACCAAACACGTGCTACCTCACTTTCTCTGTGTAAGAAGAGCAAGCTGCCTTTATTATTATTATTAATATTATAAGGAACCTATATTTAAATCTTAACAAGTCTGGTGTTTTCTAGTCGGCTGAACAACGAAGGTTTTGGTTGTGTTGGATGGCCAAAAAATCGCCAAATTTGGAACTCTAGTATATGGTATCATCGGCTTTCTCACGAGTATATAGAGCAAGGATAATTTGAGTCGAGTGTAATATTGTCAGCTGAAGTTGGATTCAATTCCAAAACTTGAAGTGTGAAAACTTGTTTTGGACTTAAAGTTTCATTTTCTAACCTCAAGCATAGAGTTTGATAATTTAAAAGTTCGACAATTTCAAATTTAAACTCAAATAAGATAGATTATACTTGAAATTAAGTTTAATTTTCCTCAGGTCGATTCCTTATAGAAATACATCAAATTATAAATAGTAAAATTGTAAAATTATTAAAAGCTTTAATAGTTTTGCGAAATTCTTGAACAGAAATTTTGATAACTCTTAAATCTTTTACTTGAATAACTGGAGTTTGACTGAATTAATACAGATATTTTTTAAGCCAATCTCAAGTCAAGTAGATTTGTCATTGGTGAAAATGTTGCTAGATTTTGAGCGTGGATACTTAATATATCTCATCCAATTTCAATTTCCAGCTTTTTCATTTGATTTGCAAAAATGAATTCAGTGGGTTTGATTACCTAATGCAGCTGTAGGGTGAGTACCACCAGTTGGTGTGGCCGTCATCTCACCAATGGCCTGTGGGTCCGAACGTCGCCATGGTGATCTGTTGCTATACGTTTTGTCTGAACTTCGCCAAACTGTTAAATTAAAAGCAAAAGGACGCAGTAGATTTTCATTTTTCATTAATGCCTACAAAATGGGTAGTAGTACTGAAACGTTAGGCCCTGTAGGGTAGGCACCAGCAAATTAATTGAGAAAGCTCATGAACCACTAAAAATCGACTTGAGAAATATTCAAAATCAACTCGAGATTAATCAAATTGAACTCGAGCTCGAGTTACTCGAGTAAGCAAGCAAACTGAATTCAAGTTTTAAAATACACAACTTGAGAGGTTTGCGTGCCTAATCGAGATTAGATATATTTACAATATTATTAATCGATTTTAATCGATCTATATCTAATCGAGTTTATTTGAGCCTAAATTTTAATTTATAAAATTCATAAAAAAAATTTATATAAATAAACGAGTTTAATCAATTTCAGTCTTTAAGTATTTAATCGAGTTTGATTCTTTAAGTATTTAACTAAGTTCGAGCTCGAGTTTAAAACATGAAGCTCGATGGAGCTCAAATTTCTAGTTTTCAAGTCGAGTTCGAGCCGAACAAGATTCTACTAGGCTCGGCTCAATTACACCCCAGCAGAAACTCAGCACTTGAATACACTGTTCTGTTCAAGATTGTATAGTAATCAGCTTAAGTTGTCATATTTTGAAGAAAAAATCCTTTACTATTGGCGAATATGGGGGTGGGGTTGTAAGTGAAAGCATTTGTAATATGTTTGGAATTGCTGTTTGAGCTGCTATCTAACAGCAGATGCCATTAGAATTTGTTTCAAGTTTAGAAGTAAATTTCATGCGGTAGATAAAAGTTTTTTTTTTGGGTAATTGGGACTAATTACCCCTCCAAACAAAAAGCTGTTTTCCAATAGAAGATAATATTTTTCTCTTTCAACTATGTCCATTTCTTTTTTTTTTTATTGCCCCTTTTGAGTTGGAATTTTATAAACTAGTCTGGTCTATGCTAGCAGTATCGGTCGGTTCCCAGCAAATATGGGACGAATTTCGCTCTGATTACATTCCAAATAGCATTTTGTTTACAAAATCTGAATCTGGATTTTGTCATGTACTTACCTGGACAAAAATACTGATAAAAAGACGTTATATCAGTGTCATAGTAAAGTGCCATTAAGTCTGGGGTGGACTGGTTTAAGAGGCTTACATTCTTTAGCCCAACTAAATGCAATATGGGCTACACCAGCACTCACCGGAATCAAAGTTCTAACAAAAACTAGCCTTCAACTCTTGATATAGGCAAGTTCTATTGTTGGCTCTTAAAAAATTTCAAATATAATTGTAACTAAAACGCCTAAATCATTGGTCACCAAAGATTAGACATACTAAGTCAACTATCTGAATAACCCTTTTTTCTTTTCCCTTTGAAAGAAAGGAAGAAAGAAGAAATCAAGAATAAGTAGACAGACGAACAAACAAAACTCAAGGACCTGACCAATTGGTATGCAAGTTGGGTGGCCATAAACTGGAAAATGCTATTATCCAATTGTACCCTCTTTATAGTCTATATTGCAGGACGCGAATATTGCAACACCAACCTAATATAATCTGGACATAAGAAAGTTAATTTTTTCAAAAAAATTGGAACATGATTCGTGTTTCCGATATTATATTTGAAAAGTTTCTAATATGATATGATATAGAAAAGTTATTAAAATTAAGGTATTCGTGCTTCATATTAGACGGTGAAAGAAAAGCAAAAGCCTTTTTCTGGGTAAGGTTTTTGTTTTGCAGTTCTGCACCAACTTAGGCGCAGGTTTAGCGAAAGTGTTGGGTAGCTACTGTGTAAACTATCAACCTCGTTGGCAACTTCATAGGGATGTGGGGCGATGTTTCTTAAATTCCACTGTTCTATCTCTTTCTTGCCCTGATATATATACTTGCTTACAGTACTGGAGGAGAAGAGAGTGAACTGTGAAGTGGAAGTGGTCCTAATCATAATGTATGTACTCTTCACAAGTCTTTATTGTCTCTTTATATCGTCTTGCTCATCACATGTCCTACCCTAGTTGCATTTACTCGTGGACCCCAAGATAGTTGGGGTTGATGTTAACATTGAATCAAGGACAGTATTCTCTGCCCTTCAAGGTCCTCCTTTTTTTCTTTAATTTTGGTGAACAAAGACATTGTAGGCAACCCATTTTAATTGCAAGTGTTGTTATCTTTCTCTCTCTTTCTTTCTTTTTTTTTTTTTTTAAGCGTGTGTGGTTAGTGTTGCTAATGGAGCCATTGCGAATTAGTAGTTAATGTTAGTAGGAACAAAAAAATTTTCCCGTGAAAGACACCTACTTTTGTGGTAGGATTTGACTTTGATTCCAAGACATTACCCTTTGTTACCAAGACAGGAGATCATTTTTCTCTTCTTCTATAACATGAGTTTCACTTACAGTTTAATTAGGAGGGAAGAAATGTCTCTTTGTTATAGAAGAAAAATGTGACTGATTTCATATTTTCTGGAATTTTGCTTATTATATACATTGCAATGTTTGTATGTCAATATTTTTAGAACGGATCAAATTAATTAATTGAATTCATAAAATTAGAAATAAATCAGTGAGTTAGTTCAGTTTAATATTAAAAATTAATAAAATAAATCAATAAAAATAAGAAAATAAATCAAAACTAAAAAAAATTGACTAAAATAAAAAATTGAATCAAATTAGTTCAACATAACTACATTGTTTTGTAAAAATTTTAAAAATTTAAACAATTAAACTATTTTGCTAAAAATTTAAATATTAAAAATATTTTTCATTATTCTATCATATTATACTTTTTTTCTAACTTTAAATATATATATATATATATATATATATATATATATATATATATATATATATATATATTCAAATAAATTTTAAAAACTGTTCTATTAAATCGAACTAATAGAATCAATTGTATCGAACTAATAGCATCAATTGTATTAATCGAATAAAAAGTTAATTAATTAACCAATCAGATCTCCCATCCAATTGTAAAAGCATTGCTTTGTACCCAACTCCTCAAGCATCTTGCACTAAACCTTAACAAATGCTTTATTCTTATTATTGCCCTTTTGATGCTTGCAACCGCACACAATCAAGCTTGGTAAATCTTAACAGGTTCCTATTTTGTTTCCCTTTGATTATATTGCTCATATTTCTAATCTAGGTAAACTATGCAGCAAATGCAACATTATGATTTACATTGGCTAATTATATTGTATATTGTCGGACTGGTACTAATAAAATTTTTATTAAAATAAGAAATAATTCAAATTTTTTATTTAAACGGAACGTATTTTAAAAAGTAAAACATGGGTGATCTTTATCAATTGAAATAAATTGTTAAAATTTTTATTTATTGGAAATATAGTGTCCTTAGAAAAATAAGAATTCTTTGTTGAAAAGCCAATGATAAATTAGGAAAAAAAGTGAGAATTTAAATTTAGAAATGTCATTTTCTAAATTTCATGTTTCTCATTTTAAGGATAATTTCTTTGTTATTTCTATTTTAATAAAGATTTTACAGTAGTGTCACCCTTTTGTATTTCCTTTTTTTTTTTTTTTACCCCATTATGCAAAAATTTCTGTTTAAGTACAGTTTATCATTTAGTGCTAAAAAGATTACTGCACTGTGGCAGTATGGAAAAGGAGAAATTTTAATTTTTAGTACTTTGTGCAGTAGTTGGATAGAAAAGTGGATGTGAAAACAGTACTAGACCTGCGATCACCTTCTAGTTATCCTCTGTAGACAAAAAATTAGATAAAAACTCAGGAATTAGAGTTTCCCAGTATAGCTCTTCCTTCCACCTTTATGTTCATTCTGAATTTATCAGACTTGCTCAAAGCCTATATCTTAGTTAACTACTGGCTTGTGATACTTTATAGATAAACAAAAATCTGATAGATATCATTTCTATAACAATCATTTAAGCTTAAGTAAATTGTGGTGAGCTTTTCTTTTGATTAACCCATTTGGACTCTCTCATTTCTTTAATGATTTAAATAGATGGAGGCCGCATTTTTGTTAACTCCGTCCTCTATCACTTATAAGGGTTATGAGAATTCATTGGAGTGCACTCGCATCTTGGTGATTTAAAAGTGAAGGAAGATGATTTTTGAACTCCTATTTGTTGTGGTAATCGAGTTGAATGTATCCTAGAACTTAATTAAAAAAAAATTAAGTTTGAAATTGATTTAGTTTGATCAAATAAGACGAGTTTTAATTAAATTCAAGTATTTTATGGGCCGAATCTAAGTAACTCAGACTCATTTGAGTACATTATCCATTTGGTATTGGAAAAATACTGATGATTAATACGCAATAATCAGTTTAGTGCTTTGTCAACTAATGAATAACAAATTGTCCATGTAAATAATTGAGAATACTCCAATGAACAATTTAACAAGATTTGTACAAATTATGGTCAGAAATAGGAGGGGTGAGCATTATTATTATTATTATTATTATGTATATGTACGTATGTATGATGCTTTATTAGTATTCGAAAACTATATGGAATTATGGTGAGTACAATAATTGGACAAGTTGAATGACAGGTTCTGGCTAAGAGTTATTCTACATTGAAAGCCTTTCTCTTACATATAGTTGTAGTTATTGAGTTTTTCTTTCGTACAAAGAGCACTTATTATCTGACCCTTAATTTGACAATAATGCTTCCAATTAGATCTTCAAAGGCCGTCTCTTCTAGCTTCACCTAGAGAGTGAATTACACAGACTCATCAAGGCTTCTTTTTTTTTTTTTATAGATTGAGAATTTAAACTCGCATTTCAGAACTTCATGAAGACATCTAATTGATGTTAAAATTTACTCCTTATGGGTCCACTGACAAGCCAAAGCAGTATACAATGCAGTTTAATTTGACTGTACTTCAGAATTTTTTTTTTAAAAAAATTCTAAAATATTTTCACCATATAAAAGTTTATTTTATTATTAAACTTGAATTGCTATTATATCAATTATTTCATGTTACACTCCATTGAAAATGCTTGATATTTTAATGAGTTTTCAATTCAGCGATCTAAGAGCCGTGTTTAAAGTTATGAGATACCAAATTTAAATCTTAATAAGAGTCAAGTAAACTAGAAAAACTTAGCAATGAGAGACTTTGTAGTAAATAGGAATTAAAACATGTGAAACAACTTTATTGAACTTCGACTTATGCTTGATTATGGCCAATATGAAATCAATATCTCTTACTACATTGAAGATTATGCCGGTCTTTGTTCTTAGGTCACCTATGATATGAAATGGCTATGCATTGACCTTCCTTTTCATTCGTAGATTGCCAGGACCTTGACTTTTTTGCCCCATAAATGTAGACTTTTATGCATGCCATTCCCACTATCATTTTTCTTTTTTTTTTTTTTTCTGATTTTAATTTTGTATTGGTGGATAAATTTTTTTCTGCATTTGATAGTTTAGTTTGGAAGACACAAACTTGGTTTTATGTGTGCTTTTTCAATTCACATGGTCTTGACCAAAGAAGTACAAAACTCAATTATCGACGCAGGAAACGGATTTACGGTGAAGCAATTTGCTTCCCAAATAATTTATTTTTATGCATATAAATCTTAAATTAATTTTTTAAAATAACAATATTTGTGTTTATAAAAAAAATTTATATATTTACCTCCCATACTTAATAATTTATATTCATTCATATATTTAATTATTTCCCCTAATAATTTCTATTTTACATATTTGAAAATTTAGTACACTATGTAAATATTTTTCTGACTTACCTATAAACTTATTGATATAATATATAGAATAAAGTCATAATATTTTCGATCTTAATTTACTTGAAATATACAAATATTATTAATATTTTTTTATGCATTTAAACTTTAGCTTTTAATAATTTTGAGACCTATGATATTAAATGATATAATTTTTTTAATAAAAAATATATACAATAACTAATTTTTTAAAATATGATGAAATAACTAATAAATCATATATATAAAAGTAGTATTCTTTATATACAAAAATAATTAATAAAAAATAATATCTTACGTTAATAGTAATTGTGAGACCATGTAAAATTTTATTCTTAAATTCAAAATTTTCAATATTAGTGGATCTATGTTTTCAAAGAAAAAAGTTATGAATTTTAGTTCAATGATATTAAAATATCTTTACTATCATAA
Source organism: Omphalea diandra (assembly GCA_949677035.1). Taxonomy (NCBI): domain Eukaryota; kingdom Viridiplantae; phylum Streptophyta; class Magnoliopsida; order Malpighiales; family Euphorbiaceae; genus Omphalea; species Omphalea diandra. Next base: position 4,908 of record CATIWR010622985.1, on the reverse strand, counting down.
AACTGTAAGTTTTATTTGGAGATTGATTAATTAAAATTAAATTTATAATATTTAAGTACAAAATTATTAAACAAAATATAATAAATTAATCGCCTCTAATTTTTTTTTCCCTCTCAATCCAAAATAGTAAATACCATTGTAATGTATAAGACACATTTTTCTTGCGAATGATGGTGAGAACAACATCAATAGTCAGATATAGAGATTACACAATCTTACAAATTTTAAATTATTGAGTTGTTTCTTGGTAATTCATTGAATGATGCCAATGAACATCTTGGAATTCTAACCTCATGCGCTGCCAAATAACAGTGAAGTTAGAGAACAAGACACAAAATGCAGTAATTACTATCACTGAATTACCCTTGGGAAAAAGGCCAAAATATATTACTTAAAGCAAAAAAAAAAAAAAAAAAAACCTAAAAATGATCTACTTAATGTTTAGTGTTAATGTTATGTAACAATTACTTCTTTGGTATATACATAGATGATGAAAATACTAATTAGAAATTAATATTTTAAATTTTTATGATGATCAAACTGCGTTTAACTTATCTAAAGTATTTCCATGAGGGTATATGAGTTGAGTTATAAGCTATATACTAAAAAAAAAAAAAGAATTAGATAAACACTACAATACCATAAAATGGTATATATTATAACAGTATTTTAGTATGATTTTAAATATTTAGTAACAATTTATTAATTATTATAATCAATAAATTACATATATAATTTAAAATTTATATAATAATATTAAATATATACATTATTATAGAATTCACTTTAAATAAGAATTTTTATTATAAAAAGAAAGAAACGAAAAGAAAAGGGTAAAAGCCCTCCTCTTCACCTAGATAAGAATCTAACACACCCACAGAACTTCTTTCTCTTCATAGCATGCGTCTTTTTAGCAGACATAAAAGGTAAATACAGCACAAATAAATAGTGGGAAAAATAAAGATGGGGGGCTATCTAACTACCATGTCATATGTTACTTTAAAATCTCACACAGCAAATGAAGACAACCTTTTCTCAAGAATGGTTTTGCCATTTTAAAGCCACAAAAAAGCTTTGGTACTACTACCTCAGTATAATAAAAAATTTTCCCAATACAGGCAGGTACACACAATTCATCCATCGTACTACTATTCTTATATACCTTCATAATCATCATCCATAGACGCATCTATATATAGTAATTACCCATATCAATCTTTGATTTTCAGAATCTAAATTCCTGTTTTCTTTTATTACGAGTTAAATATTTTTATTTTTTTATATTACATGATAAACACTCTCGATTCTGATATTGTTTTATACTATAATACAAGTCTAATGGCAATTTACTTAATACAATTTTTATCATCGATGTGTCTATATCATCCAATATTTAATTTTCAATATATCATCGAAGGTCCCACAAGAATTCATAACCTTCATCATATCAATGTGTATCCAACTGTGCAGATATTGAGGGTTCCATTTCCTTTTCCAAACATGTTTGGTTTTCTTTTTCTACCAGTGGCCTTAAAATGGCCACATCTGTTTTCTTAGCTTCAGGTCTCATGACAGGAGTCCCACGTCAAATCATGAAGTAGATATGAGATTATTTAAGGTTTGATTGGCGCACATATGTATGTCATGTAAAAATCTATCTCTATTTTCCATCTAAAACCTAAAAGAGAGGGAGAAGATAAGAAAAGGGGAGAAAATGCGTACACATTCAAGCTAAGCGATATATTTGTGGTATCTGAAATTGCCATGGAATATATGTATCACTTTCTTTCTGCTGCATTTTATGATGAAGAGACATGAAAACCCTTATCAGAATTTTATCAATTGATTCTTTTATCATAGCTTAAAAACACTTGCACTCGGGCCAAAACCCACCTTTCTCATTACTCCACCTGTCTGGAGAAACATAGAGATATACACACACGTGTTTGTCTACAGACCTTCATGCATTCTTTACTGATGCCCAGTTTGAATATACATATTCCTCACACGTGTGACAAATCCCAAATAAAGACAGACAACTGAACATGTTATTGTTGCATATACCATGAAGCTCCAATGACAATTAATGTACTGCAAGCCTTTTGAACTTTGGTTCTCTTACTCTTCTAAATCCACAAAAGTTCAAAGAAATTACAAAAAATAAAATAAAATAAAAGGATTAACTAAACTTGTAATTATAGTTGGCCAAATCACTACTCTCATGCACATATACTGATATTAAACTTAATTAAGACTGCATAAAAAGAATCTTCAGCTTTTGTTATCAAATTATACCATGTTTAATTGGTTCACATTCATTTCATTTACACCAGAAACTAATTTAAGTAGAAGACAATAAATGAGGATTAAGATGGTGTTCTTAGAATGGTCTCATTTGCACAACAAAAGCCAAAAGATTATAATTAGCAGCTCTTCCATGGATCAAGAAAATCTCAAATTTCTCTTTTGTTCAAGTTATACACTAATTACCGGACTACTACAGATGAAGATCTAAACTCACATGGTCTTGCACGCTCTTCTTTGATTCATATCCATACCGCCCTTGAGAGGTAGAACCACCCATCTGCGGCGGCTTCATTTCCTCGCCTGCAAACAATGGTAAGGGATGCAAAGAACGGTCTCGATGAAGACTAGCACTACCGTGAACCGCCGGGATCTTCCACAAGCCCAATGGATTACCATTGATAGGCTGCTGATGATGAGTACAGGATCCATGGTTACTATAAAACCTAGAAGTATCATTATTGGCATATTTATAGCTATTCCATGAAGGGTATGTCATAGTGGCAGGTCGATAGTTGACTAGGCCGTATATGTGAGCATCAGAGAGGCTGTTGTGGACCATTGTCGATTGAGGATGGGCGCGTTTAGCGTGTTGGCGCTCTCTTTTGTGTGCGTTTTGGTGTCCACCTAAGGCTTGAGAAGTAGGGAAGTTTCTACAGCAGTAATGGCACTCAAATCTTCTATTGTTGTCGGCAGTTTCGCTTTCTTTGGTGGAGTCTTCGTTGGTTTCGGCAGAGGCAGACTCGTCGGTGGGTACACCATTAGTGTTACTGTCGTTAATGTTGCCGCCGAATTCTATGCCAAAGAGACGAATGCCCTTTTCTTTGACGGGTGCAGGGCGGATAAAGGGTAGTTGAGAGAAAGATTCCACGTTCATAAAGTCATGAGTTTCTCTTTCACCTTTGTCCATGAAGGGAAAAGGAAAAGCTGTGTGTGCTTAGCTAGTTTTTATGTTCTACTGTGTTAGGTTTGACAAGAAATACGGAGGAGATGTGGCGGTGGTGGGGTGAAGGAGGAGGTGGAGAAATTGAGATAGCAGGGGGAGGATATGGGGTGGGTTAGTGTGTGGGAGTGGTGTGGAGGGTGGGGCCTATAAAAGTGGGGATGAAAGAGGGTGGTGGGGTGATCAATGGACAACTGGGGCTGACCCATCTTGAGAGTGAGTGTGGGGTGACAAGGCCACAAGTTTTTCTGGTCAGATGACTGGATGAGAGTGGTTTCGATCGCCTAATTCTCATCAAAGCACCAATCTTTGCTTGCTTTCACTTATTTCTTTTTGGTTTGTTTTGGAAAGTTCCTATATATATAAAATTCTATTTGACTAATTCACTACATCATAAAACTTAAGAAATGCTTTATTATATGAATAAAAAATTATATTTAAAAAATAAAATAATTAAAAATTCAGCACTTAAAATAAATTTAGTAAACACTATAATATTATATAATATTATATGAGGTATTGTAATATGCTATCATAGTTAATATAATTTCAAGTATTAATTTTATTAGTGTGTGTAATTATTTATTATTTTGATAAATTTTATTTTTAATAAAATATTAAAGGTAATAAATAAATTATATATATATTTTAAAATTTTACATAATAATATCATATATATTCGCTATAATAAAATTCACTCATAAACTTCACCTTTGAAAAATAAAAACCATAAACTCAACTGCTAAGTTATTAATCCAATAATTAATAGCATCATTTTCAATAACCATGTCTTACTTACATCTCTATATTGATTTATTGTCATGGTATATGTGAATTTATTTATGGAGGGTTTCTACTCACATGCACTTGTTAATAAATGGTTCATCTTACTTTGGATGACATGTCAGTAATAATTGTATTGATGATAGAGTGTCCATTGTTACTAGATTCCTATGGTAGATTTGGCAAAAACTCAAAGATAACTTTTGTTATGGTATGGTAGGGTTTGAGAAGAGTCTTGCCTCTTTCAAGTCCCCTTAATAATTTGGACCGAGTTTACAGCAACGTCAAGCATGACAAGTAAAAATAACAATAATAATAAACTATAAGTTTGTAAGGTAGAAGTAGTAATAATACCTTTCTATTAAGTTTTCTAATGATTGAGCGTTTACAGAAGATAATTAAAGTTTTATAGTATAGCAATTTATAGTTTAAAATTTGATTCTGTCCCCTAATAAGGATTGGCCTACCTTATTTACTTTCTATTTTGGGGTTTGCTAATTTAATTAATACAAATTAATGGGAGGAGCTTTTAATTATTAAGCTGTTATATTATTAATCCAAAAATGATCAATTGCTCTTTGAATCCCTAGAAAGCTCACCAACTGTAGTGTAGAACAATTGAAAGATATATATATATATATATATGTGTGTGTGTGTGTCTATGTGTGTGTGTGTGTGTATATATATATATGTGTGTGTGTGTATATACATATATATATATATATACACACACACACACACATATATATATACACACACACACACACACATATATGTATATATATATACATACATACATACATACATACATACATACATACATACATACATACATACATACATACATACATACATACATACATATATATATATATATA
>CATIWR010622954.1:0-38992 GCA_949677035.1 Omphalea diandra | reverse complement strand
TGGGAGCAATGTTTCCCTTGCTCGGTCACTACAAAAACAAAGTTGTTGCATTTACACTTGCATAGTTAATTGTTATACTTGCAATGTATCTTGATGACATTTGATTATGGATTATGCCATGAGAATTTGATTATTGTTTTTATTCACTGAGTCGTGACTCACCAAATGGCAAAATTTTTTCAGATACTGAAGAATAGGAATTGGACACTTTAGTGCTTTCAGTTTTACATTGAGGTATATGGACCACAGGTCGTCAGCTGAATCCAAGCTCTCTCTCTCTCTCTCTTTGTGTCATATACATATATGTACATCAAATGCATGTTTGATTGTGTGTGTAGGATAAATAAAACCTTTATGCATATGTATTTTGGACATGAATGATATGAGTTATGTAAATGAATATGGTTGTTATAGGTAATGCCTTCATCTATGGCTAAATTTTGAGAGTTTTCTTCAATGCCAAGGTCAAAGGCATTTGTTTGAATAAAGTTAATGCAAAAACTATTCATAAGATGTTCAAGTCCATGCACATTTCCATTAGGAGAGACATTACTCAAGCAAGCAAATCCAAAATTTGTTAACTTAAACTTGTTCAAAAATACATCTTCATCCTCAAACATCTTAGTAAACATAACATCAGAGACATCCTCAATAAAAATATCCTTAATAATGCCCTTAACTAAAGCTGTAAGATCATAGAGGTCCATAATTGATTTTGTCTTTGATGCCTCTCCTTCCTCCAAGTCAGGTGCAACTATGACATCTATTTCACTCTTCTTAGTGTCGGTAATATTCTTCCCTTTCTTATCGACTTTTTCAACACTCAAAGTTTCTTTTTCCTCCTTCTTAGACTTCAGTTTTAATGGGGCCATCCTAAAGTCAAACACATTAGTAAAGATCTCAAATCCCGGAACATACTTTACAGTGACAAGTACTGGTTCGAGAGATCCATCATACTGAAACTTTCCATTCCCCTCATGAAAGAAGTCCTACAATGCACTTTTACCCTCCTTCTTTGCCAATGTCTCTCCTTTTGTAAGATGATAGCCCATTCCATATCTTATCATCTGTCTACAAAATTTAGGAAATTTTGGCATACTATTTTTGTTCTTTCTTAAACTAGTCTTTTACAGAAAAGGCATCTTCTTCATCAAATAAGCCACATAAGGATTCACCCAGTTTTCATAAATTCCAACCACTAAAAACCTTGTAAATGAGAAATTAAGATGTTTAAAATAGCTACAATATCATTTATTTTGACATATATTGTTACAACCTCGTCTTTTGTCAAAAATTTCACCTTTCTATGTAAGGTCAATGGTACTCTTCGAAGTGCATGAAAACTATAGCCTTCCTGGGAGCAAATTAAAGGTCATCGATATATCAATCATCGTGAACTCTATCTATGATTGAATAGGGTTTGTCCTTACCATTATTTTGAAAATCCCAACCATAAGCCTTTTGCTATCATTATAAGCTTGAATGATAACATTTGAAGCCTCTAGATCAGACATATCCATACTAAACTTAGGCAGCGCTTTCAATGGGCAAACATTAATCCCTGACCCATTATCCACCATTACGCATAAGCCCATTTTCCCTTCATCTCCACGTTAATGAATATAACCTTATTATGATTTCTCCCTTCAGGTGGTAAATCAGCTCAGTAAAGACAATCCCTTTTTTATCATTATCTATCAAGCAAGTCACATCCTTAGGTGATGCCATAGTAGAGATGGTGAAATTAAGGAGTGTCTTACCCATTGCTTCCCTATGCTTCTTGGAGAAAGTGAAAAAGTCCCATGCACTAACTTGGGTCATGAATTCTCTTTAATTATTTTGCTACCACATCCTTATTCTCATCTTCTTTCCCTTTCCCTATCACTCTCTTTTGCTTTGTCTTTGTCTTTCTCCTTTTCTTTTTCACTCTCTCTCTCATAGTATTTCCCACTTTGAGTAATTTCACTCACCCTTTACCCTTCACATCTTCCCAAACATCAACTATCACTTTTTCTTCCTATATATTCAACATCATTAGCCATAACTCCTTACTCTTATTTTTCCTCTCACTGTTCCCCTTTTTGACTCTCCACTTCTGCCTCATTTACTTTCCCAATGGATGCCATAACAATTACCTCAGTCAAGCCCGAGTCAATCATTAGTAAATTTTAAGGTGGGGGGACCTTATTATAGCTAAGCAAAGGGTTCTTACATGTGCTGGGTTAGCCCACTTTAAGATTAGTAATCTTACCTAATTCAATTAATTCCTAAAACTCATATTGAACATAAATACATTGATCAGTGTGATGCCCTACTTGATGATGAAAGGCATAATATACATTCGAGTTATGACTCTTGGGAAGTGGATTTAGCAAAGGTTTAGGGTCTAAATCATACAATACCCCCTTTTTTCTTCAATTTCTCAAAGGCTCTAAACAATGACATCCCCAACTCAAAGAACTTTTAAGGTTGCCTCATACCAGGCACATCAATAGTCTTTTATCCTTCTGACTATAACTGGTAACTACTTTATCCTCCTTATATCAGTCTTTCATAATTTCATCAATTATTTGACTAGGCCTTGTCTATTTGCATGTTTGAGTCTAAAATATCTTTAAAATTTTGAAGAGGTAAAAATTTGAATCGATTATTGATTAAAGGCAAAACACCCATCACATTTATTTTGACTTGATCCCTCTTATCCGAACAATTTTTCATTTGTCCTACCAACTCTTTTCATATCTTCAAGCAATTAAAAAAAGACTCATTAGGTTTTTGTTTATTGGCCTCCAAATCCTTCAGAGTGACATCCATCTACACATTATATGAGTAATGGCTTTTGAAAGCCTTGACCAATTCCTTTTAGTTTTCTCGAATTATCTTTGGTTGGTCATAGTACCATTTCACTAGGCGTCCTTCCAAAGACAAACCAAAGTATTTAACAATCAAAATAGGGGATAGCTTGGCAACATTCATGGTTGTGACATATTGCTTTAAATGAATCGTAGGATCCTGGGTTCTATTAAATCTGACTAAGTCTGGCATTTTGAACTTCGATGCAAGTTCCACCCCATTGGATAAAGACAAGTCCAATAAGTCTTCCTCTTCACCCATCCCCTTAGCTTCCAACAGTTTTTAAAGCTTATCTATCCATTTAGCCATTTTAACCATTACCTTCTGGTCATTGATGGAAACCCTAACAACCTTTTGAACCATATATTCCTCGACGGCCGTTTGACATTCATAGTCCTCCATATCATAATCATCATCACCATGTATTTGTATGGTAGGTACTTAAGGTGAGGTAATTAGGTTTGGTGGGGGATGTGGTGCAGGTTGAGGTAGTGGAATGAGTAGTACTATTTGGTTTTGTTGTGTGGTGTCGTCTTATTGGATGGGTGTGAAGGTGCTAGTGGTTTAGGATTTCAAGGCAATTTCCCTTTGTCTCTAATTTCTAAGAGATCAATCCTCCAATTCACTGTTCCAATCATTTTTACCATTTGTCTCATCATATACTCCATCATTTTCTTCATTTCTTCCTTTATTTGGTTTAGAGCATCAAAATATTCATTGACTTCACCCATGGCTAATCTAGAGTTTGGTTCAAAGCTAATCTCAAGACTCTTTTCAGTTAGCCTCTTCCTTTTTCGCCCCCATGTTAAAGGCGGTTTAGGATCGATGATAAATGTAAAACGAAGGGGTTAGAACATGATGCATGCATATGTGTATGCATGAATGCACACAGTTAAGTCGAAATGGCAAACATATGTGCACCTTCCTCCCTTATATCACTCATACATATTAGTTTTGAGACTCTTTCCTAGGACATTTGGTTAATTTAGCCACCATCAAGGGGAGGCCAATTTTATGTGTTAAATCTCTTTTGTTAGTAACCATCCATAATGGCGAACCTTCAAATTCAAGGAATATAATTAATGTCAAGGACACATATATCCAAATAAGGGCATCAATTTTTCACACTAGTGTATTCGAGACATAAATTATATCCTTGAATTTTTCAAGTTCAAACCATCTGCAAAATAACATATAAATCAAGGGTTATCCTATCGATGGTTCTAAGATTACTACATAGGCTCTAGTCATGTTTCGCTGATGAAGATGGCTCCTATAAGCTAGGTGTAAAGCAACCCTTTTAATGTATTTAAAGGTATAAGGCCCGAGAGTGGTGTTTCACACGAGTGTTCTCCTAAGATCCAGTGGAACTTAAGTATCACATTAAAGGTAGCACTAGGTAATTAGGGCAATTTGTCCACGTGATGCATGTAGTGAATGCAAAAATGCAGTATAATTAATATGGACAAAATATAAAAATCAAAGACAATTGTACGAAATCAACTTCTCTATCCCCAATTGAGTTGCCATTGTGAGCGAGGGCTTTATTGCTCCATGTTGGATTAATAATTATCGTAAGGCAATACAGATGAATACCTTATTGAACAAGGATATTATGACTCTGCCACTACATGTGGACATCGAGGCTCGTGGGTATATAGGACAATACAGGTTAAACCCGAAAAAAAAAAAAAAATCAAAGTCACCCACTGGACTGGGACTAATTAGGTAATAGGTGGAATCCTATGTAGAATATCCAACTCGTCACTCCTTTAGAGTCGGGTTCAAAAGTTGGTTACAACATGAGGAATGTGTTAGGCACCCGAGCCACCTAGACATTGGTCCGAACTCCACTCAATTGTTGTAATTTTTATAAATTGTCCATATTAATTATTTATTATTTTATTATTACTGATTTCATGTGCATAATTAATATAGGTATCATAAGACAAATAAAAAACATGGTGTAAATATGTATGCAGTGGTAAAATAATTAATTAATTTTATAGGCTAAGTTGGGATAAAAAATTTATAAATACATCCAAAATAAAAAAAAATGAATAAGGCATAATAAATGTATCATGCAACACAAGGGTTAGTCTCCATATGTCATAATGACATGAAAGAGTGAAAAATAAAAATATTAATAATAAGAATAACAATAGTATTTATTAAAATAAGGAATATTTAACTAACTTATTAATAGAACAATTAACAACATGCCAAAAAGTGATACAAAAATAACAACAATATATTTTATATAGAAAAGGCACAAAACATTTAATTAATTTATGAAAAAATATTAAAAGAATACTAACATGAAAAGAACAATAATATATCAAAATAATAAAAAAACAATTAACCACCACATATTAGAAAATACATTGCCAAAACAACTAAAATATTAAAAATGGAAAAATATTTAGCTAGTTCACAGAAAAATATTTAATCATAACATGTTAAAAATATCACATTGAAAATACAATAATATATAAGAAATAATTAAAATATTTAATTAGTTCATATCAAAATGATTAACACTAATATATTCAATTAACTACCACTCAAACACAACCATAATATATTAAAATGAGACTGACTGAAAATAAATAAAACGACCCTTGGATCCTTTATTTTTTTTATGGGTATATATTTTTCGAAATCTACAAGAAATGAAATATTATAACCCGAAAATAAGTGAAGGGTGAATCTAAAAAATAACTAGATTTGGATCAAATATAGAATATTTTCCACATTTTATATTTGTTTTCTCTCGGTTCCTATCTCCCTATATTTTCCAATTGCTAAAAATTTTTGCCACCCTTATAGTCCCAAAACATCTTCTATTTATAGGAGATGGAGAGGAACCATCCCTCTCCACAAGTGGCCCTAGTGACCACGTGTTGTTCTATTCTTCCTTTTTTTTTTTTTTTTTTTGCTTTTTAATTTTCTTTTTTCATTTCCTATTTTTCTTTTTTTAATATCTAGAATTAAATATATACTCAGGCCTCTACAAATTTTGGATTTTGGATTTAAGGAAAATTTAAAAATAAAAAATAAAAATTTTACCAACTCTATATGCTTAGTTTATCACACTCATTTTTTTGTTCCAATTTTTGATGGATATCATAATAAGTCAAAAATTTTGGGGCACAAAATGCAGTGTCTAGTCATTAAACTAGATTAGTGATGGAAAAAATCCATTACCATCATGCTTGTTCGTAATCTAGTAGGAATAGATTTAAATATCAGTCGCTAACTTAGTGACAGATTTTGTGATGAATTTTTTTAGCGATGAAATTATTTTTAGTGCCAATTTAGCGACGAATTGAATTTTCCATAACTAATTTTTTAAAAAAAATCAATATTTTCCTAAAAATTATTTATGTGAAACAAATGAATAGAGAAACTAGTACCTTAATATTATCAAAAATAAGAATATTAACATTAATTTTTATAAAGTGAGATGTTATTGAATTTTAGCTTTTTTAAATATAAAAAGGCATTCTTTATTTAAATTCCATGATTAAAAATAGGATCAAACTAATTAGTTAGATTGATGAAATTGAGAATGAATTATTAATCAATTTGATTAGATTAAGAACGATTTTTTAAAATATTTAGTATTTTTTTCTCCGTTTGTTTCAAGAAAAATATTTGTTGGAATTAGTGGCGATGAGGCAACCAAGAACGAGGTGAATTAGGTTGTAAACAAAATATGAATAACCACATAAATATCGAAAGCCACATACATAAATGTACACAAAGATTTTATAGTGGTTCAGTAACATGACTACTCCACTCTCCAAACTTTCACTTAGGACTTTCTATTCTTTTTCCAGATTTAAGAACAAAATCTTCCATTTTTCAGGCTAAGGAAGAACATTCCCTTTTACAGGCTCAAGCACAACCTTTCTCTTGGTATTTTCCTAGGCATAATACCAACCTTTACAACTACTAGCCAGGATAGATCTAAATAGTATCATTATCTCTCAAATCAGGCAACAAATACATAATTAGTGCGCAAGAAAGTCTCCTCTCAAAAAGGGTAACAAAGAAATCTCACTCTACACAAAAATACAAGCAACACCCAAAAAGTTTGCACAAGGACTTACAAAAAGCTCTCTAAATATTTGGAAATATCCTCCAAACTTTCTAACCTTTTTTTAGTCTTCAAAAATATTTTTTGTATAGCTAAGCTCTAAAACTAGTTATTGGAATAGTTGATATTAAGTATGATAGCTTTTCTTCAAAACTAGTCGTTAGAGGTAACAACACTCGTTGATGTTGTAACGACTAGCTCTTATGCCCGTTGTCAATCTTCCTATGGTCATTGTTCTCAATTTCAATGGCCATTAGAGTATGAACAATGTTTGTTGTCATTTCCATAAAACTTAAATTTGGTATTATATTTTTTCAAACTTTGCACAATTACTTTCCATGCCATTTAGGGAACTCGCAATGCTCGTTAACAATGCCTTCAATCCCTGTTAGAGAAAGACCAATGCCCATTTCGAGTTCTAGAAACCTTAGCTCAATCTTGGATACTTTTCTAATGCCTATTGCAAATATGCAACGTTTGTTGTGAGGGCAAGATTCATTCTTGTTGCAAGGTTCAATGTGCATAACTATGTCTAACTAATTTTCCAATGCCCTCATGCCTGTTGGCCAATTTTCAATGCCCCTTGAGTCGTCTAATGCTTATGGTGATGCCCAAAATGCATAGCTCGTGTCATACCAATTATCCAACACCTATTGCTAGTTGTCTAATGGTAGTTGAATGTTCTTAATGCCCATTTGGAATCTTACAATGCCCATTTGGAATCTTACAATGCCCATTTGGAATCTCACAACGCCCATTGAATGTGCACAACTACACCTTTTATACAAAAATACTTAGAGTCACATATTCTCCAAGCATTCATACCATTCTCCTCTAACATTCTCTCCATAAACAGTACAAAAACACTAAAATAAAAATATTAAAATTTCTTAAGTTTTTGTCATTGTTTTGTTTCTCAAGTAGTGGAAGGACTGCAATGCAACCTAAAATTCCTTGTAGATTGAATAATAATGAAATAAAGTTTATAGTTAAGTGTATAATTAATTAAAAATTAACGTGAAAGAAAAAGAATATAGAAAGACTTGAATGGAGCCTAACTTATTTCCTTATTTTTGAACAGATTGTTTTGGGAAGGAAAATTAGGGAGAGATCGAAAATGAAACCTAACCAAACTAATTTTATTCACCTTTGGTTTCTTTCAGTGTTAACTAAATTTCGGTCAGTCCAGTTTTAATTTGCACAAAATTCAATTATAATTATAGACAATAGGTAGAAATATGAGCTTGAGAGTTTTCTAAAAGTCCTTTCATTAGTAGAATTTTGTTGCATTTATGGTTCAACTCTACATCATAATTATAACACGGTTTTTCTTTCCCATACTTCTACTGTTCTTTTTTGTTAATACAAAAAAAAAAAAGTTTAACATGTATAACCTTATTTCCATTTTTTAGTCATCCATGGTAGATTATATACTTAGAGTATTAGATCTTCAACAATGGTATTCTAAGGTAAAGATTACACTACCATTGTTTAGATAAATGGTTATGTCATATTTTCTTATTTAAGAACTAACATATCTTACCTTGTTATTTTGTTTATCATATTATTAAGAATCTGAAGTTGAATAGAGAGCACTATGCTTTATGGATGGTGCATATTAAAAATGGTTCTTGCATGCCTCTCTTTCTCTCCACCTTTTTTTCTTAACCTCTTTTTAAATACTTCAATTTGGTGTTTAATTTGGTGGCAATGCTAGATAACTAAAGTTGCAAATGAGATTGGTGTTGCAGTGCACTTTAATCCATTTGTAAGATGGAATGGCAAGGTATTCATTATCTTCTCAATAGATTAGGAAATGGAGTATGTTTCCACATGCACTTTGATTGCATTTATTTCGTGATCTTCTTCATTGTAATGAATCCTGTGAAAAGTTACACTTCTAATTTGTGAGTAATTACTATCAGATGCTCAAGTATGGAATTGTTAGAATGCATGACTTGGTTAAAGACATACTGAATTAGGAGACATTTTATTTGAGTGGTCGTCTACAGAAACTAGTATGTCTTTCCTTTCTTGATACCATATAACTTTTTTATACTAAATTTGTTTTGTAATTCTTTCAAAACTTTTTTTATAATTTAAATGTGATGAGTTCGGAAGGACTAGAATTGAAGGAACTCATATTCTTATTCCATGTAGTAAAAGTTTTGGGTATTTTAAATTTTATAGAATAGGCCATTTATTGAAGTCAATTCACTTAGTTTCATGGTAGTACTATTATTAAAGTCATTTGAATACTTGAAGTAGGTTGAATGCATTAAAAGTGACATTTTGGTTATTCAATAGGTTCAAACATGGGTATATTTACATAAATTCATGTTATCCTTGTATCCATTTTGAAATAAAGATGCTAGTAGTGAAAGTTAAACTCTAACTGTCAAAATAATTGAATGATAATATTAAGAGCCTGTTGTAGGACAAAATTAACAATCTTTTCTTTGTTAAATTTTGCAAAAAAAAAAAAATAATAAAAGTATTGAAACTAAATTTCAAGTTTAATTTAACTAAAATTCATATATGAATAGATGGAATATGAAAGAAAATATGAGAAAACTTGTAAGAGTCACACTTAGAAAGAATAGAATTACATAATTCTAAAGTAAATATTGAAACAAATCTTTGTTTATTGAATTTGAAAACTGAATAATAATTGTTACAAGCTTAGATACTCTTCTTTAGTTATCCATGTATAATTATGGATGGCTTACCCATTTGACATGAAACTTTTGATAACTACCACTTCTAGTAGAAATCACCTGATAATCAATAATATCTTTTATTGTTCTTTGAGAGGCATGGGAGGAAACCTCATCATTAGGAACATTATCATGACCATGATATGAAGTAAGATCCTCAATATCGAATATATTACTTATATGCATGTCATTACGTAGCTCAATAATATAAGCATTTGAACTTATTTTCTTAAAAACTTTGAAATAACCTATCTTCTTTGAATGAAGCTTGTTGAAAGTACCTTTTGGAAATCTTTCAGGCCTAACGCGAACCATCACCATATTACCTTTTTGAAATTCAGCAAACCTGCATTTTAAATCAGCAATTGTCTTATACCCCTCATTGCTTATAGCAATCCATTTCCAAACATCATCATGTATATCATAAATATGTCTATTAAAAGCTTTAGCCTCAACACTAGGACGATGTGTAATAAGCAAAAAAACTAAAATCAATAGGTTTTTGAGGAAGTACCCCTTTAACAATCTCTAAAGGACTACTTACGCCTAATTTTGTGATTAATAGAACAATTATAAGCAAATTCAACCATAGGAAGAATTTGATCCCAATTATGAACTTAGTCACCAACACAATATTGAAGGAGATCACCCAAACTTCTATTAACCACCTCAGTTTGTTCATCAGTTTGTGGATGAAACGAGGAAGAAAATTCCAACTTTGTATTTAAAGTTGTCCATAAAGATTTCTAAAAATAACTCATAAACTTATAATCTCGATCCAAAACAATTATTGTTGGTAAACTATGAAGTCAAACAACTTCATTAATAAAAAGTTGAGCAATGTGAAGTGCATTAGCAATCTTAGTACAAGGAATAAAATGACTCATTTTAGAATAATGATCAACCACCACAAATATATAATCATGACCCCTTAAAAGTTCTTGGCAACTTAAGCATAAAATCCATACTTAAATCTTGCCAAGGAGCATGTGATATTGGTAGTAAAGTATACAAACTTGTATTTTGCTTTTTACCCTTGGCAACAACTCTAGCAACATCTCACTTTATACTAGGCCAATCAAATCGATCCTTCACCATAGCAATTATTTTATCTATTCCAAAGTGGTCTACTGCTTCACCTAAATGCAAGTCCTAGATCACTTCCTCATGTAAAGAAGTATTAAGCACACATAGTTATGTTTCTCTAAAGAGAAAACCATCGTGTAGTGAAAAAATTAAGAAAATTAGTATGTTGGTCAGTAATTAAATCTGCATAATACTGTTGAGATCCTTGCAATGCTGATAATTGTCTTTAAGTAGCTCAAAACCCATAACTTGGACAACCATTGAAGTTAGGGTTAACATTGCCCTACTAAGTGCATATGTTGCCTTATTCTCATCTCCAGCCTTATGCTTGATTACAAAGGTTTATTCTTACAAGAAAACAACTCACTTGGCATGGCAAAAGTTCAATTTATTTTGAGAGTTAATGTACTTTGGGGCTTCATGGCCAGAATAGAAAACAAACTCCTTAGAAATTCACTAATGGCCCTAATGTCAAAGACTTTGAATAACAGCGTAAAACTCTTTGTAATAGGTTAAATATTTATGTCTTGCCTCATTCAATTTTTCACTAAAATAAGCAATAGGATGACCTTCTCGACTTAATACTCCTTCAACCTACTTGAGAAGCATCGCAAGTTACTTCAAATACCTTAGAAAAGTCTAACTGTCTTAAAATAAGAGCTTCACTCATTCGCTTCTTGATTTCTTCAAAAGCCTTAGAAGCTGCCTTGGTCCATTCAAATTGGCTCTTCTTTATCCAATTAGTAATAAACTCTATTATAGTGCTAAAATTTCTAATAAAATGCTTATTAAATGTTGTTAAACCATGAAAGCTTCGAACTTCATACAGACTAGTTGGAATTGGCCATTCTTGAATAGCTTTAACTTTATCACTATTAACCTCAACTCCCTTTAAAGACACCACAAATCCAAAAAACATAATACTTAAGCTCATGAAAGAATACTTTTTCAAATTAATATATAGTTTTTCTTAATGGGTGACTCTCATCAATTGTAGATGAGAAAAGTGCTCTCCTTTGGTCTTACTATATATAAGAATATCATGAAAGTATATGATGAGGAAACAACCAATGAAAGGTTGAAGTATTTGATTCTTAAACCTCATAAAGGTACTAGGCACATTAGAAAGCACAAATAGCATGACTAGCCATTCATAAAGGCCATCTTTCATCTTGAATGCAGTCTTCCATTCATCACTAAGCCTAATTCATAGTTGATGATACCCACTCTTTAAATCTATTTTTAAGAAGATAGTTGCTCCTACCATAACATCAAGCATATTGTTAAGACAAGGAATAGGAAACTTGTACTTCATTATTATCTTATTAATGGCTCGATTATCAACACACATACACCAACTGCCATCTTTCTTTGGTGTGAGTAATGATGGAACAACATACGGACTCAAACTTTCATGAATAAACCCTTTTGAAAGTAATTCATCCACTTGCCTTTTAAGTTCTTCATGTTCACTAGGACTCATATGATAGGCATGTAGATAAGGCAATTGAGACGTTAGAATAAGATTAATTGCATGTTGTATAATGCGCAAAGAAGGAATATTATTGGCAAATCTTCTAGCACTATATCAACAAAATCTTACAACAAATCAACCATTTTTGGAGGCATCTTAGGGGCTATTTTAATGATCGGTTCCTTTATTTCTCTTGCCACTACAACAAACATCACTTTGGAATCTCAACTTTCCACTTCGAATAATCTTTTGGCTAGAATGTGAAGATATTTCTTTTGATTATCACCTTTAATTTTTGCCTTAAATGAACAATTATGCTCGTACTTCTTAATATCAAGAAAATTCATTCATTTTAAGATAAAGGACTTCTTTCCCATAAAAAATAAATAGGTTTTTTTCCCTTCCATTATGCCCCACATCTCGATCATAAAACCATGTTCGACTAAGAATGATATAACTTACTTGCATAGGAACAACATCACAAAGTATGAATCACTATAACCACCACATTTAAAAGTAACAAGACAATGATGAGTTACTGAAATAGTAGTATTATTAATCCAAGCCACCTTATAAGGATGTGGGTGTGGTTCAGTTAGAACATTTGAGCGTTCCACCATGGTTGTCGACACTACAATTATACAACTCCCAACATCAATGATTAGCTTCTTTGTTTGGTCAACACATTAAACCAAGGTTTGCAATATTGAAGTGCATTGCCAATCATCTTCTTTTGTTTTTTGGAGTTGTTAAAATGCATCTTACAATTAAAAGAAGTGTATAATCAATGTCTTCATCCTGTAAATAATCATCCACATAATCTATAAACTCACCAGAATTATCTTCACGATCCTTATGTGATAATTCTTCATTGACATATTCTTTTCCAACATGCAAATTTTGTTTCCTTAGACATTGATATCCCATATGTCCAATTTCTCCACACTTAAAGCATTTAATACCTCTTCTTTTAGCATTGGTAGTATTTGCAGAAGGCGATTTGAGTTGTTAAAGCGATTAGATGGCTGTGAAGTAATAAATTTAGTGCTACGATTTGCCCCAAATCCCCTTTTAATTGTTGAATCTTCAGCTTGAATTCCAAATTTTTTTCTATATGGACCCTTCCTCAATATCTAGGGCCACTTGATATACATGATCTAATGATGTTAAATGTTGCCTAAACAATTATTTTTTGTTATCAATTCTCAGGCCAGCCTTAAATCGACCCATAGTTTGTAAAGAATCTTCCATATTATACCAGTCAAAGTAAGATTCAATACTATTCAACTAGTCAGAAAAAAATTATTGGATTGACATTGCCTTTAAAATTTAGGACATCAACTTTGATTTTCTTGTTGATATCTCATGTTGTATCTTATTCTTGTTCTTGGTTACTAGGTTTTGAATAATTTGTTGATGTTCCCTACCATTCCTATGTGCAACCTATAACACCTTATCAACTCTTATAGCTGGTTGTCAAGGGATGACTTAGGCAACATTTTAATGGTCTTGAAACATCTTCATCAGCTGTTTTATCCTAGCTTCTAATCTATTAATTGTTATGTCTATTTGATTAGCCAATTCATCTCTTAATTTGGTCATTGTTACATTATATCTTGTTTGCATAACGTCAATCTTTGAATTTAGCTCAACATTTGTCACCATTATTGCAGGATCTTGAAGCTCTGATACCAAAATTGATGTAGGACATAACTGACCACTTGTTATTCGTTGAATTTCATGGAAAAATAAAGGAATTGAAATTGAATTGTAAGTCATTTTTGATTGAAATTCATATATGAATAGAAGGAATATGAAGGAGAATATGAGAATACCTCTAAAAGTCACAGAAGGAATAGAATTAAGTCACACAATTCTAAAGTAAATATTGTAGGAAATCTTTGTTTATTGAGTCTAAAAAAGTGAATAATAATTATTACAAGTTTAGATATTTATAGGAGTAGCTAATCCTAAACCTAAAGTCCTTTAGACTCCTAATCTTAAATGATTCTCTAAATAACACTTTATCTTAATCCAACAAGGACTAGAATAAGACTCAACAATAATAAACTCCTTTTCCTAATTCAATAAGAATTTAGAACAACACTCAACAATAATTAATAAAATAAAAAACTTCTAAAGATATTAGGTTGCCAACGTGTCCCATAAGAGCCTTTTTAAAAGTTGAACATGTGTAGCTTCTTTAGAGCTTAATGTCAACTTTCGAAATCTCAGTGTGTCTGCTTCTTAGTCAAGATATCACATTGTTACTTTTCTCTGTTGTAAATCATGATATACCTCTTTACTGTTGCCCATAGTCAAATTGTTCATAGATGCACTAAGACTTGAACCTGTGTATATGTTTATTGAACTCACTCGATAAATTACAGTTAATGTAATATTCTCCCAAGTCCAGTAGCATCTTCAATTATTCAGCTCTTGTACCTGTTTCTATTACCATAAAGCCCTAAAGTATGATTAGATGGATATCAACTTCTTAAATATTTGTTATGTGATGAAGTCAATGATACACTGTTTATCTGTTTATATCTTTATGCCTTGGTCTCTCAGATTTTGCTTTCTATTAGGACCCAACTTCTTTGATATTTTCTTTGTCAGTCAGTTCTGTCGCATTATCGCAATTATCATAGTTTTTTTTACTCAGACTCGCATACTAGTGGATAATTTGGATATTGGAAACGTAAATTCTGTTAATTTGCGGACTGCAGTTTCTGCTGCCCTCCTTCTCATGTCATCCAAATTCACTGAGGTTTGCTTCTGCGTCAATACTCACAATTCTAGAAATATAAAATCATCACAAGATTTATTCTGATGCAGGAAGATCTATATTCCAAAATATGTAGTCTCTCATACAAGGGTGACTTTCGCATGTTTTTTGAGGACAAAAATAGGGTACCGTTTGGCACCACTAACCTCATGAGACTTGATCCTTTTGATAGTATTGATGTGCTTCACTTTTTGTATCCAATCAAAAGCTGAGAATTTTTGCTGTGAGGAAAGTTTCTTGGCTACTTTCAGTGAATATTTTGCTTTGGCAAGCTATATTGCTGCCCTCAGTCACATGTTTGATACCAAAGATAATTCTTCGTCTAAATTATTACTTTGGACAAGAAGTCAGTTTTTTATTAATGATGTTGAGGTTGTTCCTCCAAAGCTCCTTTCGTCAATTATCCCCCCCTTTTTTAAAAAAGAAAATATAGATTGTGATTAGCTTGTCCCAGCATTTTTTTATGGAATATTTGCATATATTTATTTGCTGTGGCTTTGTTAGTTTACATGCCCCTTGCTAAAGTTTGGTAAGATGGCTAATGTGATTTCTCATTGGCATGGCAATCCACATGGCACAGGTAAAGAAAATAGTAGAAGGGCAAATTGGTCTATTCTAATCAATGTATAAACCACTTCTTCAAGAATACGAGGCTAAACAGTTGCTAAGATTCTCATCAGTCAGTAGTCACCAGACAAATATCTCTCAGGTATATTTTACATTCCCAAATTTGTCAACTTAAATGTTTGTTCAATTTTGTACTTGTAATTGGAATTTTCTATTTTCTGATAGCTCACAGTTTAATAAGCTGCTGATCAGATAATTACACATCTCTGGTCTTTAATGCTTCAATTGTATGTTTTTAGTTTGCAAAGTTCATATCCTTTTATTTTCATTCTTACTTATCCTATGTATTTTAAATGTAATTTTGAAGGAATCAACCGTAGTGTTTCATCCAACTTATTGTGAAAACTTTATTTCTGGTCTATAAAGCTAGTTTTTCTTATGTGTTCATGTAATATGCTTTATTTCATGGACGCAGCAAAATTTGGATGTTTAATGGTTCTGAGTGATGAAGCACTAGAACTTTAGAAACAAGCTAATGTACTTCCACCTACCGAAAGGCTTTTTGTGGGATCTACGCGACCTTTTAACTTCTGACTATCATGCTTTAGGATATGTTCCTATACTAGTGATTGTTAAGATTTTGTGGAATCCTTAGTTGCAAGCTGAAAAATTGTTTTAGCTTAGCGATTCTTGTGCTTGGCATACATATATTGCATTACATTTCTTTTTGTGCGAACATGCGTATTG
Organism: Omphalea diandra; assembly: GCA_949677035.1. Classification (NCBI taxonomy): domain Eukaryota; kingdom Viridiplantae; phylum Streptophyta; class Magnoliopsida; order Malpighiales; family Euphorbiaceae; genus Omphalea; species Omphalea diandra. Next base: position 22,658 of record CATIWR010622954.1, on the reverse strand, counting down.
ACTCTTTGCGATTGTCACTTCCAACTACATATAGAAATTTTTACACGTTAAAGTCTCTTTCCAGGATTGTGGTTTGTCAGCGACTCTTTCTCTTATTCGTTCACTTCCACCTCTTGTTAGAAGCAAAATGGGGATGAAGCTAGGAGAGGAAAAAGTGTTGAATGATTCTGATATGAGATTTTTTATGTAAGGGGTTGATAGACTAAATGAGATCCCATATTTGTATTTCAGGTGGTCTGCACAGCATAACATGCTTTAAATCTCTAAATAAAAGTCTGCCACTGGCAATTGTTTCTAACTTTACTTGCAAAGTTTTCATGTATAACTAATGGAATTTGTTTACCTCAAATCCAGGGGTGCTCTTACATGAAGTCATGATTGGAACAAGAGAAGAGGCTGTAAAATGCATGCACAAGGTTCTGAGGCATACTGTCAGGGATTCAAGTGTAAGGCAAGCTATCTCTGGTTTCCTAGTTGTAGGAGGTATTAATGCCACTAGATATCTTGCTAGCAAAGTGCAGAAAGCTTGGAAATCATGGACTTGATCATGCACTTTTTTTTTCTATAATTTTTGTAAATACCTTGAAATTAGTTTGGCTACAGTTAAAAATGAGCTTCGTAGAGAATCTAGAAAAATTGTGGATACTGGCAAATTGCCATAAGAGTGAGTTTTATATTTCTAATCCTTAAAAAAGAAAAAGCCTTTTATATTTTTTTTTATTATAATTTTCCCTTTTGTTTATTTTCTTATAATATTTTGAGGTTTGAGAGCTTGTGGGCATAGAAATGGGCTATTGTCAAATTTGTGCCCGTTTGCATATATATATCAAAAAATTCAAATTTTTGTGTGTTTTGATGATTATGTCTAAATCTCATAATTTTGGCAAATTTAATCAAATTTTCAAGTTCTTGGCAATTATAATCAATCTAAAATTCTGAACAAAATTAAATGATCTGGTCATAACGTATTCATGTAAGATGAAATTTTAAAAATGACGTATTCAGTCTCATTAGTTTTAAAATTTAATATTATATGGACGATACGTCATAAATCATATCATCTAATTTTGACCAAACTTTCAAATTACCCATAATTGCAATTATTTTACAAAATTGATTAAATTTGTTAAAATTTAAAAAATTAGATATAATTATTAAAATACGCAAAATTTTGAATTTTTTTTAGCAATAAACCTAAATTAATTATGCATTCTTTCACTTAAATAATAGAATCGATTATTTATTATTATATACTCGATTATTTTAAAAGTAAACTAATAATAAATATTATAAGAAATAAAATGAAAATTTTTTATTTCCTCATAACATGATTGCAAGAAAATGTCATTGTCACATTATATAATCTAAAAAATATTGCTTCAAAAAAATGTAAAAAAGTATTAATTGAATATTTTTTAAAAGGTTGGAAGTAACCTTTATACTTTAATCCCGTAAGGAGGATTCATAACTGGGCCAGTTTCCAATAGAGATCAAACCCAATAACTATGTCTTTGTTGGGCAGAGAAGAGCCCAAGAACTGGTGATGAATTTGACAACCTGAAAAGAATTGGACTGTTATGGGATTTGTTGTGATTAAGCTGATATGAAACACAGCTCCATTAGCAGCGAGAAAGTATCGCTTATGAGGCTTCCAATACTGGGCTGGTAAGACTTCAGGATTCATCATGGATAAGTGAGCCCCAATGTCTATGAAAGCAATAGCCTTGATGGGCTTGACATATTTTTCTGCCAATATTTAAACATAGGCTAGAGGAATAGGATGGTCCTCTATCAAAACTTTTGTAGGAAAGCCCATCATGGGAGACATGGCGTGACTGTGAGGAAGTCATCGGAAAATGTCTTCTTCGTCTGACGACGACTGGTCTTAGATGGTAAATACAATGTTTGGAGATGCTTCGTCTTCAATGGAGAACAAGAATTCTACATCTACATCACAAAGATCAATGTTAGTGGAAAATTATATTTGTTGTATCATCTTGGAAGCTTGTTTTTTTCTAGTTGGGCAGTCTTTGGAGAAATGTCATTTTTCTCCACAGAGATAACATCTCTTAGACTTCTGATGCCCCCTTGTACTTCTTTATTCTAAAGAAACGCCATGTTATGTTCTTCTTATTGGAACTTCGAGACTGGAATGTTTGACCTAAAAATAGTGCTTCTTTTTCTAGTGAGAACAGTCACACATTCCATGTTCTTCTTTGGGACACTTGATAAGGAGGTCAGATCTTCTGCATGACTTCTTTAGTGATGGATGCTTCTGCCTGTCCATCATTTATGTGATGACCTTCCTTTCATTATAGAGTGTCCTTAGTACCTGCATCATGAGTTGGTATATTTCTCCGAAAGAGTAGTCATTGATTGATCTTTCCTTTTGTCGCATAGTCTGATGCATTGCATTTGTGAGAATCTCTAGTAGGGAGGTGATAAATGCTTCTTTGAGATCTGGACTAGCCCAACCTCCTAGCTGATAGAACTTCTTTGACATACGTTGGTAATGAAGGTCTAAATCCTTCTTTGAGAGAGAGCAACACCTCATGTTAAAGAACTCAAAGGAGACTGAACTAGTCTTAGCTTGGAATATCCATCTAGTGCTACATACCAGTCTTGCATCTGACCTGTGATCCTGGTAACAAACTCTTCAAGGACCTGTCGAATTTAAGCACCAAGCTTCTTCATTTGAGAGTCAATCCAGGCTCGAAACTACTGGAACTTGTCTCTATATAGATATGGGCTAGTATTATCCAGATTGAACCATGGACCACCATTTTAAGAAGATGTCACCCTTTCTAAGGTAGGTGCTGAAGTTTTCATTTCATCTGAAGGATCGACTGCGTAAGATGGATTGTTAGAGAACTCTCGAGTATCAGCCATGAATTGCTGAGGAAGCAGATCCTTATCTAAACTTTCTGTGTCTGCCATAAATTAGCTTGGAAGCACATCTTCATCCGATCCTTCTGTTGCAAAGGACTCTAATGTCTCAGGCGTACTAGAACCAGACTTAGTAGGAGTTAAATTGGGTTCAGCCATATAGAGAGTTGGAAAGGAGTTTAGTGGTGTTTCAGGGAGATAGGTGGAGGCTTTTTTTAGATATGATACAAGTGGATTGATCATACTAGACCTTGGTCGATATGGGTTCTTTGGTTCAGGTTGTTTGACAGACTCAGTGGTTTTACTAGTGTGCATGGAGGTGTTTGACTCTACTAGAAACTTTCTTGATCTGAATTTCATTAGCAAATAATCCTAGTAGCTCTTGTTCAGCTGTGGTAGGAATTTTGAGGACTGGAGCTTTTGGTGTATGGACAAGTGGCAAAGGTAGACTGAAGGGCTCTATATAGGTTTGTTTAGGTAGAGTTTGTGATTACTGCAAATCTGCTTTAATTCTTTTGATCTGGTCTTTGAGCCTTTGAATCTCAATAAATTTTCTCCTTATCTTTTCTAGTTGCGTCATCTGATCTATCATTCCTATTATCTCTTTGTGCTTAGCCTTAACTTGTGCTTACAATCTGATCATTTGTTCGTACATGGCCCTTTCTTACTCAGTGAGTCGGTCTTCTACTCTCTACATCTGTGTAGAAACCTTATCAACTTTAGATTTTTTATTCTAAAGAATACGATTCTGAGCTTGGGCATTACTGGTTTGCCAGTTCAAGACTACTTCTGCAGAGAGAGCTCTTTAGCGGTTGCCTACTTAGATCAGACCCCATAGGAGTCTTTATGTGAGTCATGGTCCTTATTTGAGTGGTGAGATTAACTTGGTCATGTAGAAGTGGAAATTCCTCCTCTGAGAAGGAAGGTTGTGCTAGTTGATACATACAGACTTGGGAAATTACAGATTATGTATGGGTTATAAGGATCTGAGTGGAAGGTTATTTCCAGGTTTGTTGAGAACAAGATGTATAGGTTGTAAGGATCTGAGTGGAAGGTTGTTTCCAGATTTATTGAGAACAAGATGTTTGGCTTGTAAGGATATGAGTGGAATGTTGGTTCCAGGTTTGTTGAGAACAAGATGATGAAGGTGCTTTAGGTGGTGGTATAGGAGGTAAGGTTGTATGGTTTGGTGGAAACGAAGGCTTATCTGGATCAGGACCATATTTGACTATGTAGTCATATTTCCCTAAGGGCTCACCAAGTAATCCTATCGATGGATTATCTTCTTCGTATCTCTTTTGGAGCACTTTCTCGTAACATCCTCCTTTCTTCTTTCACCTTTTGTCATCAGCTTCTTCTTCATCTATCCAATCGTAGCGACAATCATCACAATTGCATTTATCGAAGAGGCAATGACCATCCCTCTTACAGGGATATACAGATCTACCATCCGTATCAAAGTAGACAATCAGAATCTTCTGCTCTAGCTGGTATGGCTCCATCATAAATTGAGTTGTGAAGCATGCTTCTCCCCTAAAAGGAGTGATAGTCGTTTGAACTGAGTCTCAATAATTCCATCTGGCATCCTGTAATAGACTGGTTCAGTTGACTGTATCAGTTGAGTGCTCTCATGCATCTTTTCATAGCTTGTTACCCATTTTTCTGATAACAGCTTGATCAGTTCTTCCCTAGTGATTTGTCTAGGGATATGGATGCAGTTCGAGGGATTTTGAGTATCTGCTAAAATAAGGAGAGCATCATTCTAGTGTGGTAGTGACAGATCTGTAGAATGATTTTGCACTCTATAGATCATCTGATAGTGGAGTATTGCGGTTGTGGCTGTAGAGACATAAGGTGCTCCAACTATCTATATCTGAACCTTTAGGGCTTGTAGGACATAAGGATCCTTGAGAGACATATTGTAATCTAGATAAAAGGTGAACATTGTCGATTTGGCATTTAGCGATGTCTCAACTGTACCTATAATAGCATGTTGATACTGCATGTACTAATTGTCTAAGAGAGTGAGCTGGGCAAAGACTGAAAGACCCTTTCATCCATGATAACTTACTACAAGTCGTATGGCTCCAAAATGGATATGAGAATATCCCTAAACTATCCATTGTTGGACAAACTCTGGAGGTATCTCAAGAGTGATGAACTGTTCTTGTCCAGTAGCTTGTATGGGGTACTGGTCAAAGTTGGGGGACTGTATGTATTCTTTTACAGACTTTACAGTAGGTTTGATAAAAGATCATATAGATCTGGTTAAGGTATTTTTGGTTTTCTGGAAAGCATCATAAGGGTTTAGAAAAGGAAGGCTAGTTTCTTGGATTTTTAGGTTATCTGGGACATAGCTAAGTTCATAAAGATAATCTATCTTTGATAAACTAGACTGCCTAAAGGTATAGAGGGAGTAGTTCTAAAAGAAGAAGTAGAAGCAAGAACAGGAGTAGAAGTAGAAGTTATATTTGTATTAGAGGTTGGATGTGTACTTGTGTTTTCCATGAGTTAAGAGTTCAACCCGTCGATTACACCTTTTGGTTGGATACTTGACTATGGCATAAAGAGATCTTTGGGCCTCTATCCATCAGTCTGGGCTTTTAGTTGAATTTGTATCAGAGCCTCCCTTAGTGTCCTCTGATCTTGGGTTCGATTCGAGCAGTAAGTAGGCGCTGGTTTCCTGCCAGTGAAAGTTAAGCTGGTAGGCCAGGTAGGGCCTCCGCACTGTGGCATGCGGAGCGTGGTGGATTTGATACTTGACTATGGCATAAGGAGATATTTGGGCCTCTATCCATCAGTCTAAGCTTTTGGTAGAATATAAGGGTCTTGAGAGCATCCGAGGAGTGTTCCTTGGTCATTTGTCATCTGCAAAATCTTTTAGCAGAGTGATTTGGACTGCTTTGGAGTGTTTGCTTTTGACATTTTTAGCCTTCTTATGAATGATGCATGAATCATCAGGGTCTTTCTTTTTCTCCAGAGATTTCATTTCTAATGCCCTTTTGGAAGCCATGAGAATGAGAGTATAAGAGTATTGCCATGCTATAAGGGAGATTTGTCGACGCTGGGAAAGAAAATCTAGAACAAGATTGGTATCCCCCTTGATATGTTGCACATCAAAAGTGAACTTACTGAACCAATCCTTCCGTCGAAGGAGTTGCGGATTTAGAACTGTTTTTCCTATGAAATTCATCATTCAAGGGAAAAAGGAATAGTCCATGAGTACTGTAAAGTGATGTCCGATCAAGTGGAACACAAACTTTTTTATTCCACACTTTACAATAAGGATTTCTTTAAAAGTGGAGTGGTAATGTTGTTTTGCTGAGTTGAATGCTCCACTAGCATGAGCACATACTCTTTTCTTTTTGTCTTTTTCTTCCAAAAGAATGGCTTCGTAAAATTTATCACTGACATCAGTTTGTAGAATGCACTTCCCCGTAGAGGGAATCTGAAGTGGTGGCAAGTTTTGCATCATTGCCTTCAGTGCTTTGACAACTTAAGTATGTTGTGCATTCCAGGATGGAGCATCTTTCTTTAGTAAAAGTGATAAAGGTCGGGCATGAGCTGTAAAATGAAGAATAAAATCTCGAAGATAATTGGCTATTCCTAGGAACTATTGGATTTGCTTTTGAGAAAGATTATCATCTAGGAATTTGAGCAATTCGACTCCAATATGTGGGTCAGGTTGGTATTATCCATTTTCAAAATGCATACCAAGAAATTCAATGCTGGTTTTAGAAACCTGCATTTTAGACTGAGAGAGCATGATTCCAAAACTTCAGGTAAAAGAGGTAAATTGTTGGAGGAGATCTTGATGAGATTCTATATCCGAGGAGAACAAAAGAATTTCATCAATGTAAATAAGGGAACTATGGAGAATTGGTTCATAGATTTCTACCATGGCCTTTTGGAATAGAGAAGGAGCAACCTTTAAACCAAAGGGCATTACAGTCCAATGATAATGCCGATTTGGGATGCAAAAAGTTATCTTAGGCTGATCTTCTGGTTTGATTACGAGTTGCCAAAACCCAACTTTTAAATCAAACTTGGAAAAAATTTTTCCTTGTGAAGGATGAACAAAAAGTGAAAAAACTTTTGGCAAAGGAAACTTATCATCCTTCAGGAAATGATTTAATGACTGGTAATCAATAACTAGTCTCTTTTTTCCCTTATTCTGGTCGGATCGTTTATTGACATAAAAGGCTTGGTAAGCCCAATCTGAATCTGTAGGTTCAATAAGACCTTGTGCTAATAGGTCCGAACATGTTTTACAGGCAAGAGCTAAGTCATCAGGATTCATACTCGGATGGGTTGCCTTGGTTGGATTAATGTCTTCATTCAGCTTGAAAGGTAGACTTATGAAAAAGTCAGTATTGTTCCAAAGAGGTTTTGGATTTTTGGAGAGGAAGTCAATATGGCTGTTTGCACAATAATGAGTTTCTAATTCATTGAGAATTGTGGAAAGGCCTAATGGATAATGGGCTAAGGTTGAGTCCATTTGGAATAGTAACAAGACTTTAGTAAAAGGTTATAAGTAACCTTTATACTTTAATCCCATAGGGAGGATTCGTAACTGTGTCAGTTTCCAATAGAGATCAAACCTAATAATTATGTCTTTATTGGGCAGAGAAGAGCCTAAAAACTAGTGATGAATTTGACAACCTAGAAAGAATTGGACTGTTATGGGCTTTGTTGTGATTAAGCTGGTATGAAACACAGCTCCATTAATAGCAAGAAAGTATCACTTATGAGGCTTCTAATACTAGGCTGGTAAGACTTTAGGATTCATCATGGATAAGTGAGCCCCAATGTCTATGAAAGCAACAGCCTTGATGGGCCTGGCATATATTTTTTGCCAATATTTAAACATAGGCTAGAGGAACAGGATGGTCCTCTATCAAAGCTTTTGTAGGAAAGCCCATCATGGGAGACATGGCATGACTGTGAGGAAGTTATTGGAAACTATCTTCTTCGTCTGACAATGACTGGTCTTGGATGGCAAATATAGTCTCTGGAGATGCTTCATCTTCAATGGAGAATAAGGATTTTACATCTGCATTACAAAGATCAATGTTAGTGGAAAACTGTATTTGTTGTATCACTTTGGAAGCCTATTTTGTTCTAGTTGGGCAGTCTTTAGAGAAATGCCCTTTTTCTCTACAGAGATAACATCTGTTAGACTTTTGATGCCCCTTTGTACTTCTTTCTTCTAAAGAAGTGCCATGTTTTGTTGTTCTTACTGGAACTTTAGGGACTGGAATGTTTGACCTTGAAATAATGTTTATTTTTCTAGTGAGAACAGTCACACATTCCATGATCTTTTTTGGGACACTTCATAAGGAGGTCAGATCTTATGTACGACTTCGTTAGTGATGGATGCTTCTGCCTATACATCATTTATGTGATGACTTTCCTTTCATTATAGATTTTCTCTAGTCTCTGTATCATGAGTTGGTACATTTCTCCGGAGAGTAGTCACTGATTGAACTTTCCTTTTGTCGCATAATCTGATGCAATGCATTTATGAGAACCTCTAGTAGGGAGGTGATAAATGCTTCTTTAAGATCTGGACTAGCCCAACCTCCTAGCTAATAGAACTTCTTTGACATACGTTGGTAATGAAGGTCCAAATCCTTTTTTGAGAGAGAGTAACACCTCATGTTAAAGAACACTCGTCGAATTATATTAGTGGCCTCTTGTGGCTGTCCCACGAATTCAGCGTAGAGTATTTTGAGAAATTCTGCAGCACCAGGAGACTGAAGTAGTCTTAGTTTGGAATATTTATCTAGTGCTACATACCAGTCTTGCATCTGACCAATGATCCTAGTAACAAACTCTTCAAGGACCTGTCGAATTTGAGCACCAGGCTTCTTCATTTGAGAGTCAATTTAAGCTCAAAACTCTTGTAACTTGTCTTTGTATAGATTTGGGCTGGTGTTATCCAGATTGAACCATGGACCACCATTTGAAGAAGACTCGCCCTTTTTAGGGTAGGTGCTGAAGTTTCTATTTCATCTGAAGAATCAACTGTGTAAGGCAGTTTCTATTTCATTTATCCAATTCATATGTTCATGTAGGGTTTCAAATCATTTATGCAATGAATATGTTCATATGATAATGCTAATGAATGTGGATAAAGATGTTACACATGTTGAAAGGTCCAAAGTGTTTTACTCAAGCCAGAGTGTTTCTCTAATACCTATTATGATATTCCAATGCTTGTTGGAAGTTTCTAACACCTGTTAGACTGATAAGTTGATTTTGTCTTGATCTTCACTCTTTAATACTTAGAGTTTTCCATCATAATTCCTTTTTTAATTATTATAGTTCAAAAAGTTATTGTTCCTACAAGATCTAATGTAATAACTTAGACAAAGGTTAGCTCTTTGACTTGTTTATAATCATTAAAATAAGATTTGGAACCTTAAGGTTCACCAAGATTAATTTGATCGACTCCTTTAATACCCATACAAGTCAATCTCTTTAACTTTAAGAAAAGAAAAACCATTTCTTTTGGAGACTTATTCGCTATAAAAACTAGTTAGTTGGCCTTTATTATCTCTGACCATAGCCAAGGTTCCAATACCATGCTCGTTCATCCTATTATCCCTTGGTGCCTTAGAAGGGGGTTGAATAGGGCAATTGGCAAGTAATTAAAAACAAAAACTAAGTGTTGAAATGTATGAAGAATCAAGACATAAGATTTATAGAGGTTCTACATAACTTGCCTACATCCTCCCCTATAGTATTCCCACTAGTTCCTTTACTAACTAGATAGCTTTGGGTGCTATCAATAACCTTTACAATAGTAGCTTTCATGCACTACCAAGCCTTTACAATAAACTTATAAGTGCTACTAAAATCTTATCCCAAAGTAGTTTTCATGTACTACCTTAAACCTTTCACAAAGTGGTTTTTAAGATCTCCTAACCAAGTGTTTTCTCAAACAAAATACAACTTTAAAGATGAGGATAACTCTATCACACAAGTAAAAAAGCACTTTAAAGTGCAATCATAAAGTATGCTCGGCCTTATTAAGAGCTTTGAGAGAATATCTAAAAAGCTTGTTCTTCAAACTTTGTTTTGAAGATAACACTTACAAAATTTAAATAATGAACTTCTCTTGATTACTAGATCACTCTTAGTTCACCCTTTTGATTTAAAAATAACTTTCACAATAGAATACTTACTTAGTGGAATAGCTTTTTTTGTGTTTCTATTGAGAGCAAATCCTTTTATAGTTCGAAACAAAGAACTAGCCATTATAATTAAAACTGTCATTTCATATTACAGTTGAAGACAATTAATGCCCATTGGGAATTCTCCACACCTGTTGTTGAGTCATCAACCACCATTGATTTAATGAAAATGGGTGGTTGCCAAGTAAAATACAACTTCAACGATCATTAGTACTAACGAAATGCCTATTTAGACTAGTTGTTAGAGAAAAATTTGTCTCAATGCTCCTTCTTTGACTTTCTCATTTATTTATACAACCAACTTCAATGGTTGTTGGATATTATTAATGCCTATTGAAGTATGAATAATGCCCGTTGTATATTTTTAGAAAGATGTGAACTTGATGATCTATTTTCCAAGATTTTCAACAGTACTTAAACAATTAGTGGTGAACTTCCAATGCCCATTAGAAATCCTTAATGTCTGTTGCATTATTAAGTGTGCCTCATTAGAGGGTCTAAAAGCTTTAGCTCAATCTAGGGAGCTTTTCCAATGCCCGTTTTGAGATCTTAAGAGTTTTACTCAATTTCAATCACTTGGTCCAACACCTGTCACAAAAATACAATGCCTATTGTGAGATCAAGAGCAACACCTATTAAAAAATTGCAACACCCGTTGCTAAGTTCAATGTCTATAACTCATGTGTTTGAGTTATCCAATACCTATTGTAATAGAGAATAATGTCTCTTGTGAGATCCAGAAGACTTTGCTCATCCTATGATGATTCTTAAATGCCTGTTGAGTTCCTTTAATGCCTATTGCCATAGTCACAATGCTTATTAGATAATGGCAACACCCGTTGGACTATGAATCTTAGCATGTTTGATCTTTACTCTCTTAATACTTAGTGTTTCCAATCATCATAGTTCAATGGATTGATGCACCTATAAAAATTAACCCAAATAACTTAGACAAAGGTTAGCTCTTAGATATGTTTGTGATCATCAAAACAAGACTTGCAACCTAAAAGTCAACAGTCTCCTTTTTTTATGACAATAAATAAAGTTAATCAATCTTATAAAAATAATTCGTATGCATCATATAAAGTGATCAATTACTAACTCTCCCTTGACCATATCATTTGTCCAAACTCCCCCCTATAAAATGGGTTTTCTCCCCTTTTGTCATTATTAAAAAAGAATCAAACACCAATGGCAAAGGAATATAGAGCATATAAAAAGAGAATATAGATAAAGAGTCAACTTTTCATTGCAAAAATAATATTATCTAATACATCAGCTATTTTTGAATATAAGGATAAAACCAAAAAGAAATAAAACAAACTATGCATCATGAGGAGGTGAGGTTCTAAAGGGTGAGTTGGGTTTTGGCTCTAAGGACTCTATGGATTTTTTAGACTCTTTAGGGTCATATGTTGCACTTGGTTCCTTAGCGGGAGGATCTTTAGGATCTCAACTCATTTTAGGTAGAACCTCTTACCGTTCTTGAGCAATTGGACTCCCTGGTTGCATATTTAACACTTTTACTATCCAATCTAGCGTTTGGTTGATGTCATTCATCTCTCTTTGAAGTTTTTGAACCTTTTGGTATAGAGAGGTAGTAAAGGACTCAACTTTTCTTACTGCCATAATAAGGACTTATAATTGCTTAAGCACCTTCTACACCAAAGGAGTGAAGGTTGGAACAACTAGAATAAGTGCACTTGTGCCTATTCCTTTAATTGTTGTCACCACTCTGACAGCCTCTTTAACATTCTCATTTTCCTCTTCCTCTTAAAGAGCTTCCCCTTCTGCAAGTACCCTTTTTATCAACCCAGTGTCCAGTCTTTGCAGGATCCCATGCTCAGTAACATCTTCTCACAAATAGGCTCATTATGAGTCAACTTTTCCAACACTATATTTGCTTTTTCAAGCTCTTCTTCAGTCTGAGGGATTGCTTTTACAAACTTTGCAATCTTTATGTTGTAATAAGCCATCACAAATTTATTTACCTTGTCCACTTCTTCATCTATTCTCTACATTAAGAGCAAATTCACCTTTTATTTGTTCTTTATGCATTAGAGATAGAAGAGATTTGTTATGGTGCAGTTGTCATTTGGTTAGCCTCTTCCATTTATGTTATAGGAAATGAATCTTTATGCAATTCTTAAGACTTGGCTCTTGATCTTAGAAGTCTTATCATTATTACTATTGTAGTTTTTTTTTTCCAATTAGTAATCCATTTCCAAAATTGATTAACATTAATTTTGAAGGTTGGAAGAGGCTCTGTCAAATCGGTATTAGTAGCATCTAAGCACTTAGCAAAGTCATTTGGTCTAAGTGTATACTTCATCCTAAATAGCCTGAACTTTATTGTGCCTTCTTGAGCATATACTTCACAATCACTGCTTAACACCTCTAAGGTTGCTAAAAAATCCACTGTTAGCTCTAGATATGAGGGTTCTCTTATGGCAAAATAGCTCCCATCCAATTCCAACCACTGACTCTTCAACTTTTCTCCTAGCCCATACCTTTGCAAGTCGTTCCACTCTAAGAATTTTCTACCTCCAAGATGTCTCTTCAACAATTTTAGAGCTAATTTCTTTTCCTTTCCACTTCTGAGATGAAATTGTTGAACCAAATGAGAAGTTGTGGGTATAAGAGTGTGCTCTGTTTTAGTGGCCTTCCCTTTCCCTTTTGAATCTTAGCCAATTTTAGATTTCTTAATTTGTTGCTGGGTTACAGAGGGTTCTGCAACTATTTTCTTCTACTGAGTTATCATTGATGTTAGATGTTTATTAGTTTCTAAGCTAGAGTAAAAAGGTTAGGGGTTCTTTCTAGTTGGTTGTTTATTTCTCTTGGTGGAATCTATGTTGGGTGCCATTTGATTGTGTGAATAAGTGTTTGATGTAAAGGAATATAAAAAATTATAACAAAAATTAAGATAAATGAGTAGACAGCAAAGCAAAAAGTAAAATGATTTTAGAGCTTGAGGGGATTTAAATAGAAGTTCAATGAGCTCCTTTTTAAAAAAAATATATGATCATTGGGAGTGTTCAATAGCTGTTGTGAGTTAGGCAACGAGTGTTGAACATGATCGTTAGCTTACTCTTACAAATATTCTTCAACCAATAATAGTGGTTGGTTCGCAATGACCATTGGGTGATAACAATGATCATTGGAGATTTGCAACAATCATAGAGACCAACAAAATCAAAATAAAGAACTCACAAGTAACATAATGGTCATTAGGAGAAATGTAATGGCTACTTGCCATATTCAAATATCAGTTTAAAACCTAATTTTTCAAAGTTACAACCATTTTAAAAACTTAGTTGATGAATATTATTAATCAAATTCAATTCAATAATCATGAATTCGACTAAAATATAGACAGTTTAATTAACATCATACATACTTAAAATCTTTAGCTATTGAATCTAAAGAATTTAATGGTGATCAATTCAAGCAATAATGATGAAGTATCAACACAACAATGATCATAAATAGATTGAGAAGGAGAGGAACCTATTTGAAGTTATTTTAAGGTATTTCCATCAATCATACCAAGTTCTCTTTTGATGAATTACATCCTTTCATCATAAAGAGGTTTAGTAAAAATATCTACCAATTAATGGTTAGTATTAATAAATTCTAACAAAATATTGCCAATATTCACATGATCCCTAAGAAAGTGATGTCTTATGTCTATATGCTCACTTCTAGAATTGTGAATATGATTTTTGCACAAATTTATGGCACTAGTGTTATTACACTTAATGATAACTTGATTTACAACCATTTTATATTCAAGAAGTTGTTTCATCCATAAGATTTATGCATAATAAAGGTCAGTTACCACATACTCAGCTTCTATAGCTGATAAAGCAACTAAGTTTTGCTTTTTACTACTCCAAGACACTAAGCATTGACCAAGTAATTGACGTGTGCCTAAAGTGTTCTTTCTATCTAAGATAGACTCAACAAAATCAGCATCAAAAAAATGCATTCAATTTAAATGAAAAACTTTTAGGATACCAAAGTCCTAAGTTGGGAGAACCCACAAGATATTTAAGTATGTGTTTCACAACATGCAAATGAGACTCTTTAGGATTAGATTGATATTTAGCACATAAGCAAACACTGAACATAATGTTAGGTTTAGAGACTGTGAGATAGAGTAAACAACCAATCATACCTCTGTATAGCTTTAGTCCACATTCTTATCACGTCATCCATGTTTAGCTTGATGTTAGTGCTCAATGGTATTTTATAAGGTTTATTGTTCTTCGTGCCAAACCTTTTGATTAGTTCCTTTGTATATTTGGCTTGGTTGATGAAGATTCCTTCCTTTCCTTACTTGATTGTAATCCATGAAAGAATTTGAGTTCTCCCATAATGCTCATTTCAAACTCACTCTTTATTACTTTAAAGAAATTTGCACATAAGCAAACATTAGGAGCACCAAATATGATATCATCTACATAAATTTGAACTAACAATAGACCCTACTCTTTTCTTTAAAAAAAAGAATTGTGCCCACTAAACATTTAGAGAAACTTTCTCTAATAGAAAGTTGCTCAACCTCTCATACCAAGCTCTTAGAGTTTCCTTTAAGCTATATAGGGCTTTAGAGCTTGCTACAAGTCATATAGGGCTTTCTTCAAGCCATCTAGGCATTGTTGAGCTTATACACATGATTAGGAAAGTAATGGCTTTCAAAACTAGGAGGTTGTTCAACAAAAACTTCATCTTCAATGTACCCATTAAGAAAAGCACTCTTAACATCCATTTGGTATAACTTAACATTCATGTAAGATGCAAATGTAAGGAGAACTCTAATGGCTTCAAGTCTAGCTATAGGTGTAAAGGTCACAACAAAGTCAACACTTTTTCTTTGTTATAGCCTTTAGCAACTAACTAAGCCTTAATCTTAATAATTCCATGTTCATCAAGTTTGTTTCTATAGACCCATTCAGTTCCAATATGGAATTATTATGAGATCTAAAAACTAACCACACTTGGTTTCTCTCAAATTGATTAAGTTCTTCTTGCATAACAAGAACCCAAAGTTCATCTTTAATCTCATTTATGGTCTTAGCCTTAATAAAGGATACCAAAGCAAGATTTGTAAATGCATTTCTAAAAGATGATCTTATTGTTACCCGACTTGATGCATCACTAATGATAAGATCTCTTGGATGATCTTTCTTGAAAATCTAGTGCCTTTCTAGCTGAGTTTGCTTTTCACTAGGAGTAGGAAGAGGTGGGTTATCAGCATTTTTTCCTTCTCCAATGCTTAGCTCACTCATAGGACCTGCAGGATTAACAACATCTTCTTCTTTTGAAGAAATGGAGTCAAATTCATCAAATATAATAAGTATAGACTCATCTACAATAAGTGTTCTTTTGTTGAAGACTTTATACCTTTTGTTGTAGTAGAGTATCTAAGGAAAATTCCTTCATCAAATTTGGAGTCAAACTTGCTAAACTTGTCTTTAGTGTTTAGAATGAAACACTTGCAACCAAAAACTCTAAAATATGCAATCTTGGGCTTTCTATTGTTCCAAAACTCATAAGGAGTTTTCTTTAACAGGAGTCTCACTAAGACTCTAGTTAAGACATAACAAGAAGTGTTTACAGCTTCAGCCCAAAATTACTTAGGAAGATTGTCCTCATTCAACATGGGTCTAGCCATTTCTTAAAGAGTTATATTCTTCTTCTCTACCACATCATTCTGTTGTGGTGTTCTAGGAGTTTAGAAGTTGTGTGAGATGCCATACTCATCACAAAAGCTATGAAATTTAGCATTTCCAAATGCACCCCCATGATCATTCCTAATAGAAGAGACTTTCAAATCCATTTGGTTTTAAATTCTGTTGGCAATGGTCTTAAAAGCATCAAAATAATAATCCTTGCAAGGGAGAAGTAATACCTAAGTATATCTAGAGTAACCATCTAATATGACAAATGCATATTGCATGCCTACCAAATTAGATACTCTAGTAGGGCCAAAAAGATCCATATGAAGCAATTGCAATGGTTTAGATGAACTTACCTTGTTCTTGGCTTTGAATGAGGATTTAATTTGTTTACCTCCTTTTCACATGCTTCACAAACTCATTCTTTACGAATTTGATTTCAGGTACACCTTCAACCAAGTTTCTTTTAGCTTATTAAGGAGTTTCATATTAGTATGTCCTAGTCTTTTATGCTAGGTTTTACCTTCATCAACTATTGAAACTAAACACTTTGTATTATGGTTAGCAAGAGAGTTTAAATCAATCACACAAATATTATGAACTCTTCACCAATAAATATTATTTTATTGTCACTCATCCTTGATACATAACATGCATGTGGCTCAAACATAACTCTAAGGCCTTTGTCACACAATGACTTACACTTAGCAAGTTGTGCTCGAGTCCATCAACAAAAAGTACTTTATCAAGGATAGGTGAGTCATCATCTTACCAAATTTACCTATGCCAATAATTTTGGCTATGTCATTATCTCCAAAGGACACATTTCCAAGAAATTTAATCTTTTCCAATTGTGAAAAGAATTGTAATTCTCCTGTTATGTGATTTGAATAGCCACTGGTAAGATGCAACTTCAAGCACATCTATAAAATAATGAGAGTTGTCTTAGGTACCCAAACCTTTTGAGGTCCTAGGGGGTTAACTCTTACCAACTACTCATCATGCCTTCTCAAATGGTAACGATAGGCAATGATAGGCAATGTGGCCATATATACCATGGTAAAAATAATCACCATCAAAATGAGCTAATGTCCTACTTCTAGGTGGAACATGTACATAGTGTCTTTTAGACTTGTAGCTCTTTTAAGCAATGTGTATAAGAGTACTTCTCAAGTGAGGAATTCTTTTATGTTGTATATGTCTATATCCATAATTATGCCAAGTTTTGTGTCACTGTACACTTTGCCTCTTAGGCTTGTATGAATGGTACATATAAGCATAATTTGCTCTAAGAGAAGCATGCCTCAATTATGTGTGAATATGTTAAGACTTACCCTTTGTGCGGTTTATCTTAGCATTTCCCTTCTTAGAAACTTTTGGAATTCTTATGGATTTAGGAACACTATCTTCCTTAGCCTTAACAAAGACTATTTTGGAGGTGGAAGGAGCAGTTGAAGTAGAGGCACTGTAGCCTAATCCATACTTGATAAAAGGGCTCCTTTGAATCTTAAGGATGGAGTCTAACTTCTCCTTTCCTTTAGTGAACTTGTTCAAGCTTTCCTTAAGCTTGAGGTTCTCAATTGTGAGAGACTCAACCTTTTTAGCTTGAGTTTCTTAATCCTTAGCATAATCTTTTAAAGATTTGTTCTCTTTTTTAATAGAGGAGGTGCTAAACTTGAAAGTCTTAACTTTTATAATGACTTTGGTGATTATAAAATATGATTCATCTCTAGAGTAGGAGTTAAAAGGATTTACTTCTTTATCACCATCACTATCACTGTCACTACAAGATGAGCATTCACTTGAGGATTTCTTTGATTGATCCTCAATTGCCAGAAGACAAAGGTTGGTGAGTTCCTTTCTTGTCTTATCATCATTAGGTTCAAAATCACTAGTATCATTCTATATGGCTTTGTACACTTCTTTTCCTTTCTTGGAGGTGTGTTTTTAGGGAGGGAACTTCCTTTTCTTTATCTTAGGACCATCTAATTTTATGTGTCATTTCTCATTGCATCCATAGCAGATGAGTTGACCTTTGTTACCTCTCTTCTTGCATCTCCATGCCTTTCTACCCTTTTTTGTTGAAAGGAATATCTTTACTTGATTGGTGATAAAGGCTAAATGCTCATTTTCACTACTATCTTTATCATCACTAGAAGAAGAAGATGTTAGAAAATATGAAGTAGATGGAGATTCAGAGCATACATTTTTAGCTTTCAATGCCAAGTCTTTCTTTCTCATTCTTGTGTTTTCAGCTGGCTTTTTAATAGTGATTTCATGAGCCAATAGCTTTCCCATAAGCTCATTAAGTGACAGGGATTCCAGCTTGTTATTTTCCTCTATAGCGATTTTCTTAGTTTCCCACTTAATTTTGGGAAGTGTTCTTAGAATTTTTGCTACCATATCCTCATTTGAATATGACTTTCCTAAAGTTTTGATGGTGCCTATAATGTCTATGAATCTATTATAAATTTCAGTAATAGTTTCACCAGATTGGCATATAAATGTTTCATATATGTATGTGTGCATTTTTATCCTTTTCTTCTTTACTTAATTGGTTCCTTCAAGATGAGTTTGCAATGTGTCCTATATTTCTTTGGCTGATGTACACATTTGTAACTTAGCATAGTGAGATTCATGAATTGCATAAAAGAGAACATGCATTGTGCTTCTATTCTTTAGGTTTGTCTTCTTTTCTTCAACAGTCCATTCACTTTTAAGCTTTGTTACTAGAACTTCTCCAACTAGTTTTATTGAAACTTCTCTTCCTTCCTCAATAATGTCCCAAAGGTTAATGGTTTCACTGTTAAGATCTTCATACGATTTTTCCAGTAAACATAATCATCTCTCTTAAAGAATGGAAGCTTGTGGATGGATTGTGATTCATTATGACTTGCCATAATCTTTTTTTTAGCACTAAATCTTTAATGAAGATACTTGCTCTAATATGAATTATTGTCCTTTGGTGCCTTAGAAGGGGGGTTGAATAGGGCAATTGGCAAGTAATTAAAAATAAAAACTAAGTGCGAAAATGTATGAAGAATCAAGACACAAGATTTACAGAGGTTCAACATAACTTGCTTACGTCCTTTCCTCTAGTATTCCTACTATGAGCCTTGACTATCTAAATATCTTAAGATGTTATCAATAACCTTTACAATAGTAGTTTTTGGGAACTACCAAGCCATTATAAGTAGACTTACAGGTGCTACTAAAACCTTATCCCAAAGTAGTTTTCAGGTACTACCTTAAACCTTTCACAAAGTATGATTTTTAAGATCCCCTAACCAAGGGTTTCCTCAAATAAAATATAATTTTAAAGATGAGGATAAATCTCTCACTCAAGCAATAAAACACTTAAAAGTACAATCACAACTATATTTCATCTTGTTGAGAGTATTGAGAGAATATATGGAAAGTTTGTTCTTCAAACTCTATTTTGAAGATAACACTTGCAAGTTTTAAACAATAACTTCTCTTGATTGCTAGATCACTCATAGTTCACCCTTTTGATTTGAAAATAGCTTTCACAATATAAGACTCGCTTAATGGAACAGTTTTATTTATGTTTCTATTAAGAGCGAGTCCTTTTATAGGTTAAAACAAAGAACTAGTCATTAGAAAGAAAGTTATCATTTCATATGACAACTAAAAACAATCAATGTCCATTAAGAATTCTCCATGTTTGTTGTTAAGTCATCAACCATCATTGATTTCATGAAAACGGGTGGTTGTCAAGCAAAATACAACTTCAACAGTCATTAGTACTAACGAAATGTCTGTTAGGACTAACTGTTAGAGAAAAATTTATCTCAATGCTCCTCTAACTTTTTCATTTGTTTATACAACTAACTTCAATGGTCATTAGAGAGAAGTTTATCTTAACGCTCCTCCTTTGACCTTTTCATTTGTTTAAACAACTAACTTCAATGGTTGTTAGATATTCTCAATACTTGTTGGGCTTCAATATCAATCCCAATTGAAATATGAACAATCCTTGTTGTAAATCTCCAAAAATGTGTAAACTTGATGCTCTATTTTTCAAGATCTTTAACAGTACTTCAGCGGCAGTTGGTGAACTTTCAATGCCCATTAGACATCCTCAACACCTGTTGTGTTATTGAGTGTGCCTTGTTAAGGGTTTAAAAAAATTAGCTCAATCTAGGGAGCTTTTTCAATGGCTGGTTTGAGATCTTGAGAGTTTTTTTAAAAATTTAAGTCACTTGGTCCAACACCAATTGTGAAATGTAATTCTTATTATGAGATCAAAACTATGCTCATTGTGAAAATTCAATATGCATAGCTCATGTATTTGAGTTATCCACTATTTGTCGTAATAAAGGACAACATCTGTTGTGAGATCCAAAAGACTTTGCTCATGCTAGGTGATTTTCTAATGCCTATTGAGTTCCTTCAACGTCCATTGCCAGGGTCACAACACCTGTTGGATAATGGCAACACATTGTTAGGCTTAGTTTGCTTGATTCTTACTCTCTTAATACTTAGAGTTTCCAATCATAACTCTTTCTTTAATCATCATAGTTAAATAGAGTGATGTACCTACAAGAATTAACATAAATAACTTAGACAAAGGTTAGCTCTTAGATATGTTTGTGATCATCAAAACAAGACTTGGAGCCTAAAGGTTCAACACATTCTGGCCTCTACAAGGTGATTATTGCCTTTAAATGGTTTGTGATATATTAATACTATCTCTACTACACCATTTGGTCTCTACATAATAAGGAATTGATGAAGTGAAGATGGTATGCATATATTAAAGTTGATCCACTCTTTACCCAATAATGTATTATAGCTTGTCGTTACATTCACCTCAAAGAATGACTCCATCTTTGATTATCCTTATTGGCCAACCTTCACATCAATGGCTAGAAACCCAATTGTTGGAGTTTCTTCACTCATGAAATCAATCATAATTACTTTAGTTGTTACTAACTTAGACTTTCTCTTTCAAGCCTTTTCAACATTCAAACTGGAATGACGTTACCTCTATAACCATTTATCAACCAAAACTTGATTGATTAAGATTCCATTACAAAGGGCCATGATAAAAAAAAAATGGTCTTAGATGTTTGGTCATAATCTTGATTGCACAACTTAATGTTACTTTAGCATAAAGCTCCTCCTTTTCATCTTCAATATCATCATCTTGAAGCTCAAGACAATTTTCCTCAAGCTTAATAACATCCCCATGTAAAAAGAAGGATTGTCCCAGTTTTGGTTGAAATGTTCTTGGAAGAGTTATGACCATGTTTGCATCAATTTGGTATAAAGTTTGAAATTTTATAACCTAAGAAGCTTTTTTGGCCACCTCCTTTTGTAAAGAAATATGATTAAATAAATCATCTTACAAGGATGTTAACTCTTTAGTAGAATCCCATTTTAAAGATAACATGTCCTTGCTTGAATCCTTATTTAAAGTCATCATTTGCTCTTATACATCCTCCACTAGTTTACTCCTTTGCTCTTCCTTTCTGTTTACAACCCATTGCCTTAAAACCTTAGACCCATCTTTCTTAGATTGTTGCCCCTTATAAGTTTGTATATGTGATTGCATAAGAGGAGAATAGAGACCATATTGCATTTTGTTCATTAAGGCAACCCTTACAGCTTGCCTTTGTCATTACTCACTTCTCTTTTGATTCCTTGCTAATTGTCACCAATTCCTTAAAGTTAGAGCAAAGTCCTTATTTGTACTAAATAATCCATCAAAAACATATCAATAAATTTGATGCGCATACCATGCATCTAGTTCTCGCAACTTTGGTTTAAAAGTCAAAAGAGGATCTTTGACCCAACCATCTTGTAGAAATTTGGCCAAATTACTATATTCTTTAGGGACCTCTTTTAAAATTTGTTTTGCAAGAGGGCAAACAAAATAAGATGGCTCCCTTTGAGATAAATTAAGAGAAAATGCTTCATGAAACCTTCATCTACTAGATTATGCCTATTCAGCAACTTGGTAAGTTGACACTTGAACCTGAAGTTTAAACCATTTAGGATCCTAATGTTCCCTCTCTTTCCCTTCTCCTAATGGCCATTTCAAATCTAGTTTGAAAGTAGGAGTATCAGTTTGGACCATCAAGATAACAACCTTTGGGAAAGGATTAGTATCCACAATGGGAGCTTGCTTGGAAACTTCAATTTCCCCTCATTGATGGCCTTCTAAACAACATTTATAAAAAGTATAAAGTTGTTAGTTGCATGCCTTTAAGAGTTATGCCACTTATAATATTTCTTTCCTTTTTTGTTCTTTAGGCAGTGGAATGATATGGTCATCACTTAAATAGATCTGTCAGTCTTGTAATAATTAATCAAAAATTTCATCTACCTTAGCCAAGTCAAAATAATACTCTCACACAATTTCATTATTCTTCCTTTTCCTTTTATGTTCTCCTTTTGAGGTTGTAGGTTAACTCGTATGAATTTTCTTTACTGAGCTTAGCCACATGGAACTCGACTTCTGAGCTAGAAGAAGCAAAAGAGCTATCTTTAACAAATATCAACATCCAATTAGTCCTTATAGAATGTTCCCTATGAAGAGAGCCTCTCCTATTCTTTTTCTTTTAAGAGCCTCTCATAACTTGCAGCTCAAATTGCTAGCTCAAAGTGATCTCTAAATTTGTCAACTTCAAAATTGATACGAACAAGGTTGGATTAGATTCCTTACCCGTATGCTTGAGAAGAGTTGCCCAGATCTATCAAAACAAGTATTGGAGTTTTGATCTTTAAATCCCAACTAGACCTCTAGAAAACTTGTTTCTAGCAACCTAAGTTATAAAGATTCAAAATTGTGTTAACCCAAATCCTAAATCAACTAAGCCAATTTAAGATCAGAATTAACAAGTTTGTGAAATTATTAAGCTTTCAC
>CATIWR010622912.1:0-56099 GCA_949677035.1 Omphalea diandra | reverse complement strand
TTCTAAGATGCTGTTTTCTATTGAATTAAATGACAGGGTCTTGAGGAACAGCTTGTAGATCTGTCTTCTTTGTTATATGATCACCGGTTACAAGATGCACATTTGAATAGTTCAGAAATTCTTCAAAGCTCTATGTTTACGCAGCAGTAAGTTTTCTGCAGCTAATTTTTGTCTGCTCAATTACACTTTTTTTTTTCCTGAAATTCTATTCATTGAAAGTTATTGATGAATTCAGTAGGGTGATTTTAATATAATGCTGTCCAATGCAGGTATGTTGATCATGTTTTGGCAAGTGAGAGAGAGAAAATGAGATGCTGTGAAATTCAGTACAAATATCCTTTGCAGTCTTCACAAACTTATGTCTATGGGGGGATTCTTCTTGCTGGATTTTTTGTATATTTTGTTGTCATTTTCTTTTCCAATCCTGTCCGTTGATGATGCCATCAAGAACTAATTGGTCATTTTTAAAGGAACATTTCTTCTTATGAGTTAAGAGTAGAAGGAAAATGCCTTCATACCAGGAAAGAAAATTGAGTACCTTTTGTAGCATTTTGTACAATAATACAGATGATAGATTAGAGAGCTTTATATCCATAATATGATTTCGCTTTCCACCTTGTTTATTAACTTACAGAAGTGTCGCCATATTGGATTGGGATATTGATGCATATTATGCTTTCTAGGCATTTGAACATGACCGATGTGACTGTGACTGAGCTGGTGGATCATAGTGGCTGATGTTAATTATGGATGTGTATGGGACTCGGAAATTTTCAAATTGGATTGTATAACCGAATTAAAATGAATGGAAATCGAAAATTCTCAATGTGAATGGTAAAATTTCATAACCGAATTGAACTAATTTTTTTAAACGGGACGATACCGGAGAGTTTATATTATCCAAAATGAAAATTAGAGTGAATTGTTTTGTAATCATCTTGCACCGAAAAAATTGAATCAAACTGTAGTTATATATATATATATATATATATATATATAAAATTAACTCACTCAATTAATATATATTATTAATAATTAGATTATTTATTAATTATAAATTAGTAGTAAATATTAAAAAATTCAACTTAATATTTAATGTGTAAATTTAGTTATAATTCATTAAATTAGTACTTATTTATTTTTGTTTCTGAATGATTAAAAGTGAAAAATATAAAATTTATATTATTTTAATTCATGAAAATAAAAAAATATAAAATTTTTTAATAAATTGAAATAGCCGAATACTCGAATTAAATTGAACTATCTCGAAAAAATTGAAAAATTAAACTAAATCATTCTGAATTTATAAGAAATCGAATTGAATTGAATCAAATCGAAAATTCGGCACCATAGTAATTTTTCATTTTTAAAATTTTCAATATTTCAATCCGATTCTCTAGATTTTTAAATCCCCTTGAACAAAACCGTGCACGCCCCTGATGTTAATACATAGAATCATGTCGAGTTAAAGGAGACTGTCTCTTTTGGTGAGTGTAGCTAAGGGCCTGTCCCTTCCATTGGCTTTCAGCCTTCCCACTCATAGTAATTTATAGTCAAAGTACTGTCTCTTCATCCTGTCCTCTTCCTATGTTTTAGTTATGATATGCAATTACATGTGTCAGTTGTAGTGCCAAGATGACCTCTATAATAATGATCAATTTGATCTGGTAAGCATAGCAACCAACCTTCAGTGCTCAAAACCAGTAAGAACCTTGAAGCACTGGAACTGTAGTCTCAACCGCCAAATATATATGTCCTAGCAGGCAAGATTCTCTCTCATCGCACCATCAGTTGCAAACACTTAGAAAATTCATTGCAAAAATGGTTTTGAGCTTTTTCATGAGGTGGATAAACGATACACACTAGAAGAAGGCCCTTAGTCGGTCTCAAACGCCCATTTTAAAGGAGTGGGTTTCTCTTAAATGAGAGATTGCCTGATTTTTGCCTTTATTGTGCAAGTTGGAGCATGTCATAAGATATTTTCGTTCTCATTCCATTTCCAAGGGCGATCAAACATACCCTTTTAAGATTCCAATTGAAGGGCCAGTTCACACACAATCTTCTCCACTCAAGGTAAGAATAAAATACTTAAAAAAAATTTTAAGAAAAAAAAAAAATCAGAACTAGGCGGCAAATGTGCATCAATAAAGCCAGCTGCGAACAGCTTGCTCGGAGCCCAGTGCATGTTCATCCTATATAAACCTTTAATAATTATAATACTGGTCAAATTAATTCACCCCAAAACAACTAAAACAGCATCAAAAATAGCCACAACAATAGCTAATAACTAATAATTAAAGGGGTCCTCAGAAATTATGCTTGCGATTTTCATCAACTTAGATAAAATCAGGTCTCAAAGATTCCATGCCATTATTGGAGCCCCCATTTTTTCTCCAATACAAAAGAGACAGCCAAAAATAAAAATAAAAAAAAAGAAGAAGGGAAAGGATGTTGCAGGATCTTATTCACTGTGCCTGTGGATTACAAAGGCGAAGGGACTCAACTCCCGCACTGAAATCTCAGATTCTGACTAGAAAAACCATTTTCAAAGAACCTCAAAAACACTGAAATTGGATCAAAGGGTCCTATGAAGAGGCATCTCTAACCATACTTCAACAAAAAGAAAAAAGCCAAATTGAATACGAGAACACCAGAAATAGAAAACAAAGAGGAAACTGAGAGAAGCGAGGAAACAGAAAACAACAAAGGCTGCTAATGCCTTGTATATAAAAAGCTTTGGCTCTGCTGCTTGTGAGGAGCATTATACGTTGGAACGCAGAAATTAGTCGGGTTTTACTTTGATCCTATGGAATTACTAAAAAACCCCTGTATCTTTTGTTGTGTTGATTTATTGAGTTAACTAAACCCACCCAAGTTGACTCCAGAAGTTGACCCAGAATAGCCCAATAAAGTGGTCCATATCTTCCCGCCACGGCTACAAATATTTTAATTTATTATATGTTTAATTAATATTTTAATTTATTAATATTTATAAATATATTTTTAATAATATATTAAATTATAGGCTGTACGATGTGTGGATTGTCCACTAGCGATTTTAATGTGAAAGTTAAATTTTATTTTGCAATATTCATTTCAAATCTGATCTGTGACCATTTGTAATTAAGGCAGAGATTATTAACTTTCTTTATACGGTGTTTGGTGTAATTCTAATTTAAAATTTTTTTAATTGATAAATAAATTTTTATATTTAATGTATTGTAAAATAAAAAATAAAAATTCATTTCAAATGAAATGAATTTTACATTTAGTTTAAGTGAAAATTTTAATAAAATGTATGATTTTTATAAAAATTCTTATATTATTTTTCAAATATATATATAGAGAAGAAAAAGAAGAAGGAAATTAGAAATAAGAATGAAAAAAAATACATTTTTAACTAAGAATATTTTTATTATAATGAAAAAAAGTTCTATAGTTTTATAATCTATTTAAAATTTTTACTAAATTTGATAGAATTTGTTTTAATTATAATTATTGACATCATGTTCGCATTTTCTAAAGTTATATATATATATATATATATATAATTTTTTCTTTTTATGGCATTCATAAGAGCTTTTGAAAAAAATTTACTTTAAATTATAAAATAGTTTTTAAATATACTAAATCAATCAATATGCATAATTAATCATAATTTTGAATTTTCTTTAAAAAGATATTTTATTATTTTTTAAATTTAAAATTTATTTAAAATGACAATTTATAATGTGAATATGATGTCAATAATGTCCTTTTCTTAAGCTTTTTTTTTTCTTCTACAAATTGGAGGAACATTGCTAGAAATATTGTGATTAAGCTTTCAGGGTGGCAACTAGGGATGAACAAAGATTGAATTGGATCGACAAAATCAAACGAATCGATTTAATTTGATTGGTTTAGTTTGATTTTTTAATAAAAATCAATTCAATTTAGTCTTAATTTGAAAAAATCTTGATTTTTGAATTTGGTTTGATTTTTTATATAAAAAATTAAATAAATTGAAATTATTAATAAATTAAACTAATTTGAATATAATCAAATTTAAAATATATATAATTCAATTAAATAAAATTTAACTTAACTAAACTTTTGTAAGTTCTTGGATCTCAATTATTATATACTATATTATAAGCCATAGAAATGCAAAAGAAGCACCTTTCTTTTTCTTTTTCTTTTTGTGTCAGAAATATGAAATGCATTAACAAAGAAAAACGGAATTATATTAAACACTTTAGAAAGGAAAAAGGAGGAGAGAAAATCCAATAAAAAGAAACACTTTCCTGAAATTGATGCAAAACCAATCAAAAACGATTTTCCTGAATCAAGCAAATGGGTTATAATTACAACTAATTTGTAAAACATAATCATTTTCATATATATTTATACGTTTCACAATATTATTGCTTTTTTAGAATTATACATTTGAATTAAAAAAAATAATTCCAATTGATATTAATTACAACTCTATATTAACATTAATAAAAAAAATATTTAATTAAAAAGAGATATGAACATAAATTTAAAAATAATTAAATATTTAATTAAAAAAGAGATATGAAGATAAATTTAAAAATAATTAACTAATATTATATTAATAATATAAAATAATAATTATATTAAAATATTTTTTTTAAAATAACAGATATTATAAAACGAAACACAAATTTGTTATCATTAATATCCGACGGTTCCGAATGATTGAGCCATCGGCCAGGGGAATCCTTAACGTCACCACATATCTCATTACAAAGTCAAATGCGGCAATGTCAAAGGCTCTCAAAGCTTGTCAAACAAGTCACGTCTCCACATTACCTATTTATGTACGGGCCAACGAACGAATTCCTCTCAATTTCGCCCTGCTTACAAGAGTTTCATTCCACCTGCCATTCCTAAAACACAGGCAAAATGTGTCCATCTGGTAGAAGTTTAGCTTCCAACGCCAAAACCTCATTATTGGGTCGGGATTTAAGGACAGCATTTGATGTTCTTGACGCGGACCGCGATGGGAAGATTAGCAGAGACGATCTTAAGAGCTTTTACGCTGGATTTTTAAGTGGCAAAATCGACGAAGATGATGTTATAGGGTCGATGATGTCTGCGGCGGACTTTAACAAAGATGGGTTCGTGGAGTACGAGGAGTTCGAGCGTGTTTTGGATGGCACTAAGAAGAAGAATGGTACTAATAACGGGGTTATTATGGAGGATGTGTTTAGGTTTATGGATAAAGATGGGGATGGGAAACTAAGTCATGGAGATTTGAAGAGTTGCATGCAATCGGCTGGGTTTGATGCTAGTGATGATGATATTAAGGCTATGATTAAATTGGGTTGTGGTGGTGGCGATGATAAAGACGGTGTTTCTTTTGATGATTTGCTTAAGATTTTGTCTCTTGATTTGTGATTAATCTAATTCTGATTTCTGTAATATGGACAAGCGAGATTTCTGACATAACATGGACAAGTGAGATTTTTGCCATTATATATATATATATATGATAGAATAATGGATGGTGGTTAATTAATAATCAAGATGATGAAAAGTATCATGTTTCTCTCTTCTGAATGAAGAACTTGCGTTTTAGTGAGTGAAAAATCAATTTGTTGCCAACTCAAAAATGAGTCTGTTTCTGATGATTTTGCCAGCTTGTTTTCCCATTTTCTGGTGTTCCATTTGGTATCATTGTCCTTGGTGTTTTTCCAAAGAGTATTCGACCTAGCTGGGGTAGGAGGAGTTTGTGGTCTATGGTCTTTGGTTTAATGATGGGCTTATTGGTTCCTTGGCATCACCAAATGCATCATTTGCTACTCATGTAAAGGTTTTTTCTGTATCTTTTATCATTCGAGAAACTTCTAAGGAAGGAGAGAAATTGTGGCATTTTTCTACTAATGATTTAGTCATTATTTTTGAAAGAAACTTCTAAAGATCTAGTAATTAATAGCAATCTTTCACATGTGGATCTTGTGCTTTCGAGATGAAACACCTATCTATTGTACACCTTTAGAGTCACGAGATTCGAGATCTCTCGAGCAAAGCAATTATAGCCTATTTCAAACTTTTACCTTGTGTTTGAGTTGAGGTAAAATAAGGAGAAGAAGAAAAATAAAGATGAAAAATAAGTAATTATTGTAATTTTTCATTGTTTGAAAATAAAAAGAAAAGAAAATAACTGTTATTTTTCCCTCTAAATTAATTTATGATAAATTTACATATTTGCTCTTAATACTTCTTTATAGAAGAGGAAAAATAAATTTATTTTCTCTTCTTTTTCTTTAACTAAATATGAGGAAGAATTTTCTTCTTTACTTTTTTTACTCCCCAACATTTTCTTAAGTTGTTGTAGCGCATACTGGATCAGCCTTCATCAATTCCTAGCCTTTAGCGCCCAAAGAACTACTCCCAAAATATTTTAATACCAGGGTTATTGCTCAGTCTATATACTGAAAATGTGCCTCATTTTTTCCCAAACCGCTGGAAATTTCTGTATGCCTCTATATGAGGATCAAATCACAGATTGTCCACATTTTATGAATTTAGAAAGATAACAAAAAAGATTAGGTAGATACCATTTCAGTAATTTGAAACTTTTGTTACCAATTCACATAAAAGATATCATAGATTGCTACATCTTAGTCACAAGTGTAAGTGCAGAACAATTCAATATTACAATTCTGAGCAACAGCATAAGCACCATCTCAAACGCCTCTTCTCATTCTATACAACAAACATTATTATCCTAGAATAGCCAGATGCTTAGACCAAATCTATCTTTCCCTTCTCTAAAGGCTTCTTTATGAACTTGTAACACACAAAGGTAAGTAAATCTCGCTCCATTTCTGTAATTTCCGTACTGCCATATTGAAAGTCTTAATCAGTTAGCAACAGATAACTCACTCTGTTTTTCTTAAGATAACAAAGTCAAAGCAAAGATTAAAAGACAGCATACCAAATGACCCTTGTTAGACTCACACATCAACATTACCTGTATTCAGGCTCAAAGTCAATGCTAGAAAGATACTGCTTGGCTTTGCAGATGACAAATGTGTCCAGCCGTGGTACTGGCACTGTGATCATACAAAATATAAGAATAGTGAACGTGTAATTTTTTTGGTGCAAAGAAATTCATTCAAAATACAACCTAGCATGTGTGTATTCCATATTATTTCAAGTCCATGAGAATATGAAGAGCAAAGCAAGGAAGAGGAAAGATAAAAATAGGCCAATTTTGAACCTTCTGACAGACTTCCTAATCGACAAGGTAAGAAATATGTCCATGTTGTATAAAGAAGGCATTTTAACATAATCACTAAAGCAACGCAAGAAAAAGAAAGATACACAAATCCTTTTGTGCTGGTGATTATATGTAGAAACAAATATAGTTGCAGTCTCATTGTAGAAATATGCTCTCAGACAGCTAATAAAATCCAAATATCAAGGTCAAATTTAATGCAAAAGATTTCAAATGCAGCAAGACAATGGACAAGCAGATCAACAGAAATGAACATGGAATGTATTAAGAAAAACGACTTCTCCCTCTCTCCAAAATTTGTGCAGATGTATTTCCATGGATGTAGCTTAAGATGTCCACATCATATGCATCCTGATTGATGAAAACTTAACAGACATAGTACTCTTAAGTAACTTGAACAGCAACTCCACTAAACAGAGTACAACCAAACGTACAGAGCAGCTAGTAAATTTCCAGGGATTGGCTTAACAAGACTATATTGGCATCATTATCAGAGTGAACTCATGAGAGAATTATAAAGGTGTGTTTAAAATTCTTCTCTGGTCATTACAAAATCTCTTAAATCAATCTTAGAAGCTAAATATTCCTCACTATTTCCCATTCTAAATTCTATGCCAACTCCATCAGATAGACAATAAAACAGTGCTTTCATAGCATTGAATATGATTGATGTATAATAAACAGAGGTTCCCATATGCCATCTGAAAATCTAAACACAACCTAAAACTTGAACTCTTGGGTAATAATGTTGGAAATGCCATTTCCAACTCAGAAATCAACAGGGCACATAGAGCATCAATGATATGGTGAACTACTCCAGTCCCTAAGATTGGCTTAGCATATCAATTTCAACATCTGATCGAACTGGACAAGTGT
The DNA here is from genome assembly GCA_949677035.1 of Omphalea diandra. NCBI lineage: Eukaryota > Viridiplantae > Streptophyta > Magnoliopsida > Malpighiales > Euphorbiaceae > Omphalea > Omphalea diandra. The sequence goes on along the minus strand of CATIWR010622912.1, from coordinate 47,974 downwards.
TGTTGTCAGACACTAATCTCATTTAGAGGAATTATTGAGCATCTAGAAAGGTTCTGCATCGTGGTTGAATACTTGCCTCATCAAGAATTCTGAAGCTACAAGCAAAACCATCTGGTTCACAAGTAATGGAGACGCTCTATATTAGGGGTTAGAAGATTACATATCTAGGAAATTTTGACAATGAATACAAATATTTGTTGAGAGAAAAATACAAGGAACTACATTTCTTAAAAGGGAATAAAATTTGCTACTTCTTCCATTTAATTTCAAAAAGAAAGGAACCTATTTAAGGCTAACAATCAACCAAAATGCTAAAAATATTTAACTAACAGTCAGATATTATTTCACTGTTGTGCAGAATCTTTGACTAAGTACCACTTAGGAAAACAAGGAACAATCTTAATAATTTAGACTATGTTAATTTTTTGAATCAATTTTTAACAAAATATTTCACACTAATTTCAATGCTAGATCCTAATAAGATGCTTAACTGGATAGTATCTAAAACACAGTGTTATACAACATGCACAATGAAAAAAAAAAAAAAAAAAAGTTACAAACATTCTTTTGTACCATTAAATACTCTGCGCACAACCCACAACTATAGCCTCTTGAATAGTAAACTTAGAGATACCAATCTTGAATTATACTGTACACAACTACACATATAAAACATTTTACTAACCATTTTTACCTAGCTATATGAAGTTGCCTGCAAGAATTACATTGGCCAAATATACTTTTGACTTCACATTTCACTGAAAAATAAATAGATTTGGAGCAAACACGCTTAGTAAGCAACAGTAAAATTTCAGTATTACCCATATCATCCTCTTCACTGGTTATAGATTGCTGAAGTACGGACTTGTAATTGTCAGGCAATTTAGACAAAACTGTCTCATCGAGATGATTTCCCAGATCATCAGTGCACCTGCAATCATACACTTTAACTTCACAATTAATAATCCGAATGACCCCAAAAGACATTTAAAAAAAAAAAATGCGTTCACCTCCGCGCAAACATTTTCTCCTGCTCAGAAAGCCGGTTTAGATAGTCATCAGTTTTCCAAATGTGGAACAAGTACTCCTCAATCTGCAAATACCAAATGAAACTGGTAGTATTTTTGGCAGCAAATTTTATTCAAATACAAGATTAGAATTAGGAGCCACCTTTTGGAGGCGAATACGGAGATATGACCTCAACAGAAACTGAGTCCTATCCAGGTCCATTTGGTAAAGCGACACCGTTAGGGGATCTACACCGTCCGCTTCAAATATCTCCACATTTTGTTCCTGTAATTTGATTTACCATTCTATTGCTATAAAAAAAAAGTTAAAATATAGTAGGGATAATAAGTTTATTGAAATTTTACAGCTAATTCTATTTGCTCTTTGATTCTTTGAACTAAGGCAGCTTCATACTGAAGAATCTCCGGCGCAGCTTTCTCGTTACGCCAAGCCCTCTGCAACAGATCCACGTCGGTCGTTGAAATCAACGTCTCGTAATCATCCGCCATCATCGTCGATTCCTCTCTCGATCCCGTTGCCATCCGATCTGATTTTTTTTCAATCTCTGTGACTTTTTGCTTTTCCCCCTTTTCGACCCAAAATTGGGAGGGAAAACCGCCGAGTTATAATTATAAGTGCAGACGAGACAGATCACGAGTTTGTGCGTGAATCTAACACCGTTGGATGGGCCTAAAAATGGAGGGCCACGATGGGGTTGGATTCACGCACAAACTGGAGATTTATCCCATCAGATTTTCTTCGTGCAGTCTGTGTGGGCGCGCCCGATAGATTCGGCTTTGAATTGGCACTTTAAGTTTATATAGGGAGCTAAAAAGGATGGCCAGTGTGTGGCCGTGCGATGGATAAGAATCCAGTACGAGTAGGCAGCACCACCGACGATAAGTTCCTAGTGGACTGGACCCGTCCAGCCCGATTATTCATTTGATATGAGTGCCTTCCAAGTGATACGGCAGAAGGTTATAGCTAATCTCTCGTGTTGCACGGGATGCGATTCAAACTGGCCATTGAATTCTTCAAAGTAAAAGCTCATGTTACTATTGTTTTTATATATCGAAAATATTTACAGCAATTAAAAGCTATTTTTAAGTAAAATAGATATTCAACTATTAATCTATCAGTCCAATGGTCACTGATAAACGGTGGGCCATTCTTATTCATCTACGAAAACTGTCCATTAACAATGAAAAAAAATGAAAAGAAGGTGGATGACAGTGGAAATGTATGAGTCCATTGTCCATCCATTTCATTCTTGCAAAACCAACCATTCCAGAATTGGGTTATTGAGTACTGCTCAGCGCTCAGCAAAGCCCACAATCGCAAACAAATAGCCCAGTCATTTAACAAAAAACTAAAAGAAGGTTGTCCAAATCCCATTACTTAGTTCCAGACCCAGTTCGAAGCCTAAAAAAATCGCCCAATTTTCAGGATTTCTTGCGTTAAAGCAACAAAATGTTGTGCATCTATCTATCTATATAGCAATATGAGTAATATGAATCACGGGTACATGATATGTGTAAAAAAAGAAAAGCGTGAATAGCTCTCTACACTCCATATCCAAAAGTAACTTTTTATCCTTTTTTTCATTTTTTTTATAAATTTGATTTTTGTATATTTGTATATATTATAATTTCATATATTATGTATAATTGTATTAATACAATACATAATTGTATTAATATATAATTATTTTATATTATTTAATTATATTATATCATTATAATTATATTATTTATGTTATTATAAATAATTATATAAAAATGTTATATATAATTTATATTATTATATTAATTAATTTATATTATTACATTATTATATTAAATTATATGATTAAATGGATTTTATATTTTTTTTGTGGTTTATTTCTTACATGGTGTAAATTGATTAGTTTAAATATACGAGTTCATTTTTTGTGAACTGTACGTTCATTTTTTGTAAATTGTATGTTCATTTGATATAAATTATAAATTTATTATCAGTAAACTATAAATTCATTTTTTGTAAATTGTAGGTTCATTACAATTCATTTTAATATAAACTTCAGGTTCATTTTAGTATAAATTTAGATTTATTATTAGTAAACTGTAAATTTATTTTTTGTGATATAAATTGTAGATTTATTATCAGTAAACTGTCAATTTATTTTTTGTAAACTGTAAGTTCGTTTTGGTTTAAATTGTAAATTCATTATCAGTAAACTATAGGTTCATTTTTTGTAAACTGCAGATTCAATTTTTATAAACTATAGATTCATTTTTATATAAATTTTAAATTTATTATTAGTAAAATGTATGTTCATTTTTTATAAATTGTAAGTTTATTTTTTGTAAATTATATGTTTATTTGGTATAAATTATAGATTTATTATCAATAAACTGTAGGTTCATTTTTTATAAATTGTACATTTTTTATAAACTATAGGTAAAGATTTTGATATTTTCAATTTCTTTTGTAATATTAAAATTGATAAGCCTATAATGTATACCATTTTTTTTGTAAAAAAAAAAAAAGTTTATTTGTTCTAAACATATGAAATAATAATAATAATAATAATAATAATGTCAATGTAATTAAAATTAAAAAAAAAAAGAGATTTATATAAGTATAAATATGTATATTTAAAGTAAAAAAAAAAAGAAGTTTGTTAAAAAAAATAAACAATGTAGTAACATTTAAAGTAAAAAAAAAATTGTTAAAAAATGAAAAAATAATGCAATAATTACGAAACAGATAAATTATTTCATATCTACTATTACACGTGTTTTGGACACTCAGACCATACAATATAATGGACAAATATCCATGATATAATTTGTCTTTGTCATCCTACCTTTTTTAAAAAAAAATTATGACTTTAGATTAATTTTTTTCCTTAATAATTTAGGTATTTTATGTTTATTTTGAATTTTCTATCATTTGTGATTTTGATCAAAAGTGACCTTTAGGATGGTATTGTTTTCATTAACTTTGTCTTTTTATTTTTAGTTATTATTTTTCTTATTCTCTTTATGCAAGTGATTTTTTTAACTTAAAAATTTTGAAAAATATCAAATTAAAATTTTCATTTTCTGAAATATAACATTATAATTAGGATTTCACAAATTGAAGAAAAATGGGTAATGGATAAGATTACTTAAAAATTAATAATTAATGACAAATTACCTCAAACAATTACAATTCCTCAAAAAACTGTGTGCCAATAGAATATTATAATTTTATACTCATTTTATGATTTCCAAAATCAATTTCACTCAACCAAATATTGAAATAATTGGCACCATAAAAAAAGGAATGAAGATCTTCTTATCTTAACCAAACAGCTGAATTCATCAAACCAAGAAATGACATTTTCAAATCAATTTTTCACCATTATTGATTATTCTTCTCAAGCACATTTTCTTTTTATCAATTTCATTCACATTTCATAGTGAATAAAATCTTTCTCAAATTCATTCACATTTCTTGATGGATCAAAATCAATAAAATAGATATTCTTACTCGCAAACAGTTACTGATTTGTTGATTTTATTTTAGAAAGAGAAAATTATATATATATATATATATATATATATATATATATATATGATTTTGAATGTTTGTTTTATTATTTAGAATAAAAAAATCATGAGTTTTGATATATTATGGATGCAAAATAATTAAAAATGAACATGTTTGAGCTCAAAATTAGTCATAAAAGAGAAAAAAAAAATTGAATTGCTGTAAGTTGAAGATAATATTTTCGTTTAATTCTTTTTACACCATAAAATATTTACAAATGATTTATTACTAATTTACGAATAGTTTATTTTAGGTTTATTTAGAGACAATATTTTCATTTAGTTTTTCATACACCATAAAATGTTTACAAATGATTTATTACTAGTTTATTTTAATTTATTATTGGTTTATAAATGATTTATTTTGGATTTACTTTTGATTTCATAAAACCATTGATAAAATAAAAAAATAAAAAAATAAAAAAAAATAAGTAGAACTTAACATCATCTTAAATCTCTAACAAACATTATTTTTATTTTATTTACATTTATTTTACGTTTATTAGTTCTAAATTTTTAAAAATTAAACACAAATAATTGTTTTCAAGAAAATATTTATTTTAGGTTTGTTTTGGTTTATGCAACTATCAATAAACAAATGAAAGAAAAAAAAAATAATTAGAACATAGACATCATCTTCAACCTCTAACAAACACAATTTTCTCTTTAATCTGTAACAAACACAATTTTTTGTATAACAACATTAATTAAAATATATTTATACACAGTAAAATAATTATTTTTATTTTATTTACTTTTATTTTAGGTTTATAAATTTAAAATTTTTGCAAATTAAATACATAAAATAGTTTATAGGAAAAATATTTATTTTAAATTTATATTGGGTTTATGCAACCATTGATAAACAAAAGAAAAAAGAAAAATAATTAGAACATATACATCATTTTCAACTGCTAACAAACAAGATTTTCTTTTTTTATTATTAATTTTTAGCTTAAAAATATTTATTTGTTAACTATTTTTCATATAAAATACACAAAACTCATGATTTTTTATTCTTAACAACAATAATAAGGAAAATAACTATTAAATCTTAAAAAATAAAAATAAAAACTCACATTAATCTTTATTTTTTTGCTATTTTTTAGAAAGAGAAAAAAAGCTTTTATTTATATTATTTTTTTTGTTGCCAACATAATGGGGGTGATGGTAGTGCTCGTTGACATTCATATTGTCCTCATCTTCTTATTTTTCATTTTTTTAGAGAGAGAAAGTGAGTAATTGAAAGAAATAAAAATAAAGAGAAGAAAATGAAAATAAGAAACAAAATCAAAATGCGATAAATCAAACATGAAAATAAAAAAAAATGTAAACAAAAATCAAATACAAAATAGACAAAAAATGATAACGGTGCAAATAAAAAGCAATAATAGTGCAACGCTGAACAATGCAACATATGTAAAATTGAAAAAAAAAAAAAAAAGATAACATGAAAATGTAAATAATAATGTACCAAAATGTTTTTTTAAAAAACGTGAAATACAAAAGTCATTAGAAAAAAAATGATGAACCATGTAATTATCACCGATTATTTTTCTTACCATTAACAATCATTACAATCACCAACGATCTTTACAGATCAACGATGATGATGATACTCACCAAAATTTATGTGTATATGCATTTTTTCAAATATTTAATAACAAATGATAAATAGATGAAGTTTTTATAATTTAAATATTTATTTATTTTGTAATTTAAAAATGATCATTTTTTATGTACTGCAATTGGTAAAAATTATTTAGCATTAATTTTTGGTATTGCAATAAAAAAACTAAAAACCATTTTTCATATACAAATTATTATCTGTAAAATAAACTGCCTTAATTAGAACAGAAAACTCTCAATAAGTAGGAAGAAGATGAAAGAAAGTTTAAGCACACAAAACGTATCTGAACTCTGTACTTCACGAGCTCCCTTTCAATGTCAAAGTGGAAGATGAACATAATTCCTATATATATGTAGCCATGGTTTACTTTCTTTTCCATGCATGAACAAGTTTATGCATACATAAGCATGCGATCCATAGTTGCATTTTCGCTTGTAATTGTATAAATATATATATTTACTGGTCACATTTATATAATTTATGGCTAGCCATAAACATATGCCAATATCTTCCTTTTCTTTTATAACAGGCTTAATTACCTCTTGAATTTTAATATGTTTGTCAAATCTATCACATATTTTATTTTTTAACCAAAGAATGTCTAAACTTTAATTTTTTAAAATCTATCCTCAAATCAATATTTGAATATTAAAAATAGATAAAAGATCATTTTGATCCCTGAACTTTTCTAACAAGTTTGGTTAGACCCAAAAAAAAAAAGATAATACCTAAAAATTATATAAAATCTTGTTTAATTAAAAATTTAAACCAAATTGAATTTAATATATTTATTTTAAATAATTGAAATATAATTTATTTAGATAAGTAATTCATTGTAAAATTTTATTATAAAATATCATTAATTCATAATTTAAGTGAAAACTTACACCATCATAATTTTTTTAAAATAATATAATAATAACTAGTTATTACCTTTTTTATATAAACATTAAATAGCTAAAACTTATTCTTTACAAAAAATTAAACCATCTCTTTATATTGATGAGTCGGATATAAACTTACTAAAAATATATAATAGTTAAATTTTAAAAACTCAAAAATATAAATTAAAAAATATATATAAAATTTTATTTAATTTTTTATTTTTATATAAATAGCATCTTTCTCTCTTTTGTATAATATCGATGTTTTTATAATAATATAAACTTTATCTTTTATAATTTTTTGGGATAAAAATACTCTTTTTTTGTTTTATAAATATATTATATAATATAAAAATTCAATCTATTTTATTTTTTAGGATGTTCATCTTTTATTTTATATAAATATTTATTTATTATAAAATTTAATTAATTTAAAATTAATCAATTATTTATTGTCAAAATTTAAATATAATAAATTAACTTTATATTTTGTATAGAGAAGTATTTTGTCTGATTTTTCTATTAAATAAAAATTAAATATTTAATTATTGTGCATTTGTACTACTTTTATCTTTTATTTATATGCCTTAATTTTTATTTTTTATTTTTATTATTTGTATGATATGATTGATATTTTTCTTTAAGATATTTTAAGCAATTTATTTACATGCAAAAATAATTATTGTCTATCATTTATATCCATGAATATTAAATTTTTATAAATAAATAGACAATACTTAATCAATAATTTCAATTTTAAAATATATTATATATATTCAACTTTAGAAATTTTCTAAATCTATCATTGATTATATATCTATATTTGCAAAATTAATTTATTTTTTAATTTCTTATATATTTGAATAAATTAATATTTAACTATTTTTATTTTTAATAAATTTATTTTTCTCCCAAGAAATGACTCATCAATATAAAGAAATAATTTGATTATTTGTAATAAATAAGTTTTAGCTATTTACTATGTATATATGATAACTATTTATTATTGTATTTTTTGAAAAATTATGATTATCTATATTTTTTATTTTGAATTATGAATTAATAATCTTCTAAAATAAAATTTTATAATAAATTATTTATTTAAATAAATTATTTTTCAATTATTTAGAGAATATATATATATATATATATTAAAAAATATGATGGTATAAGTTTTCACTTTAAATTATGAATTAATAAAATTTTATAATAAATTATTTATCTAAATAAATTATATTTCATTTACTTAGAATAAATATATTAAATTCAATTTGATTAAATTTTTAGTTAAACAAGATTTTAAACAATTTTTAGGTATTTTCTCTTTTTTGGTGCTAATCAAACTTTTTAGAAGTATTCAGGGATCAAAATGATCTGTTATCTATTTTTTAAATAATCGTTTGAGGATAAATTTGAAAAAAAGTTGAAGTTTTGGCATTTTTTAGTTAAAAAATAAAGTATGAGATAGATTTTAAAAACACATTAAAGTTCAAGACTTTTTTTGATAATTAAGCCTTTATAATACGCAAGCCACTGTATATTACATAATTAATAAGCTGGTTTTTTGTTTATTATCCTTGTCAATATATATATATATATATATATATATATATAGGCCATCAAAGCTAAATGAAAAATGGGGAGTACAACAAATAAGTATTAGCAGTTGTCATTATTAAAATTGGCAATATTTATATGGCCAATTTGCCGCAACTGTTTGTAGTAATGGGTGGATGAGGTTAAATTTGGTAAATGGTAATTAAACTCATTTGCTTTCCAGATGTTCAATCTTGCAATTATTTCAAGTTCACTTTCATTTCTTATGGTCATCATCAAACACAACCTTCATTATATAGGCGAGTCAGCATCAACATTTCTACTCGTCATTTGAGCTATCTTTGATCTTCTCTACTTGTCAAATTCCTTTTCCATTCGCTAGTTGCCACTTGTATTCGATTATGAACTAGAAAGAATCCTTACGTCATTGAATAACCAATTTCTGTAGTAACCCAAATATGTTAGCTGAGTAGAATTGCACCCTTCTAGTAGCGGATTCGTACGTAAAAGTTAAGCTTGTTGCTAACTCAAGTGCCAAATGCACAGTTTACCCAGTAATTACAGGCCTGGTGATATATATATATGATAAAGGTTACCAATAAACTATTTATACTGTTAGAATTTTTTATATAGGCTAATATTAATTATTGGTTTGTTTTAATTTTTTATAAAATGGACTGAATAATATAGTTTATTGATTAGTGTGTAAGCCCAATTAAATTGTGATCAAATGAGTTATAGCTTTATGACACTTTTAGTGAGCCGATATGAAAAATGGTCTATGTAAGCCTAATTTAACATAGATCTGTGATGGGCGGACCTGTTAAATTTATTATAAATAGGGTAAGTCATCTCTCCTGCCTTCTAACCTTAAACCTCGTTGCTATACTCATTAGTAACCGTCTCGAAAGAAGGTCGAGGAGAGGAAGACTTAACTCTTGATTTTATTCTTCTGATTTATTATCTTAGTGTTTAAATACAGTGGTTGATATTATGGCTTAAAATAATTTCGGTTCTACAACGCAAACATGTACGCAATTCGTTTTCGCTTAACTGTTGATTAGTGTTCTAAATTCATATATTAGATCTTGAATAAATTTTTATATGTGGTATCAGAACTGTAATTGTACATAATTTAGAATCTTAAATATTTTATATTGATAATTAAATTATGAGTTTTTTATTTATTTTATCCAAAAAAAAGAATTAATTAAAAAAAAAGGCATGGGCTTTGGTGTCACTTTGTTTTTATGCAACAATGAGTACCAAAAGCAACGATTGAGAGATTGCTAATCAATGCCGCAAACAAATAAACAAGTTGATAATCAAATGTAATCTTTGTTGACTACGGTAGTCATAATTAAACAAAATTATAATTCCTCTCTAGAAATTTTAACTTGCCTAATCACCATACATTCTCCTTATAATAAATACTTGGGTGGTGGTCACGTAGTTATACGTGTATACGGGTGAGAATTGGTACAAGGTTACCACTGAAACTAAGAAAACGTTTAAAGAAAGCCATGGTTCTATTTTTTTTAATGTTCATCATGGTATTTTTTTATTTCAATTATATATATATATTTGGGTGGTTTATACATAGTTAATGGTCAATTTATAATTTAATGATGTTGGATTTGTAATAAAATAAATAAATAATAAATATTTGATTTCTATATATATATGTGATAATAATCATGTATTTAAAATTAAGGTATATTGTGTTTGATACCTTATATAGGTTTGATGCATATATTTGCGTTTAATATGTATTTTAATTGGGCTTTTATTAATCTCTAATTAAAAATGGTTTTATGGGTTGATATGGGTGTTACCACCAAAGTGGAACATCCACTGAAATTTGTAGAGTTATTTTTAATTTTGCGAAGAGATAATTCCGAATTAATGTATATAATAACCTGTCCAAAGGGGTTTATTAGATGCATTTATTTTGAGTGTGAGTGTTGGAATGAAACTATTTGTGTTAAGAGTTGCATTAGTCTAAAGAGTCTCTCTGCTTAAAAGGGATAGATTTCTCGAAAATTGGTGTAATCTCGATTGTGTGCTTCATAACTAGAAATTCTATTGCATGTGCATATCCTGCCCAAAAAGAAATATGTAGTGATGCTAGAATTTTCTAGATTGTGTAAATTATAACTTTAATTTGTACATAACCCAATTTTAATACATGTTTATGTTATGACGCAAATAGTCTCATTTAGTCTCAACAATAGTATTGCGACTATTGAACATTTTACTATCACAAACTTTAAGAGGTGAAAAGGGAACATTCAGTTTGTTTTGGGCAAGGGTGAGATAGATTATGCCCTTCATGAAGATGAGCCTATTAAACCTACCCGTGAAAGCAATATCGAGGAAAATGAATTACATGTTAAGTGAGAGAGATCTAATCGTCTTAGTCTCATGGAAAAACTATTTCTGAATACCTTAGGAGTAGTTTGTCCACTGATGTTACTGCCAAAATTTTTCTTGATGTTGTAGAAGATAGATACTTTGTATCTGATAAGGTTGAGGCTAAGTTCCTTATGAGTCAGTTAATCAGTATGAGATACAACCATAATGAGAATCTGAGGGATTACATTCTAAATATGGTTCACCTTCAAACCAAACTTAGGGGTCTTAAACTTAATATTTCTGATGATTTCATAGTTCACCAAGCCTTGAATACTTTGCTTCTTGAATTTAGCCAAATCAATACTGTCTGTAACACCCAAAATACTACCTAGACCATTAATGACCTTATAACCAAATGTGATGTTGAGGAAAAGAAAATTAAGAAAGAGAAGGGTGAGGTTGTCAGGCTAGTGACACAACTTAGGGTTGATCCTAAAAAGGATAAAAGTAAGTTTAAACCTAATTATTATGCTCCTAAGAAAAATTAAAATTTTAAATGGCATGGTAGGAGTCCGACTAAGAAATGAGGTGATTTTGGAATTGTCCACAAAAGTAAGGTGAAATGTTTCTTTTGTCATAAAGGTCATAAGAGAAAAGATTGTCATCAATTCACAACTTGGCTAAAGAAGAAAGAAGAATAAGGTATTCATTTGTCTTATGTTTGCTTTGAATCTTATATGGTTGATGTACCACCAAACTTTTTGTTGGTTTGATAGTGGTGCAACTGTTCATGTAGCTATTACCTTGCAGTGGTTCATAAGCAAACAAAAGCCAAGTGAAAAGGAGTCCAAGCTTAGAGTTGGAAATAATTTAAAGATAGATGTTAAACAAGTAGTAGTAGTTAGGTTAATATTAGAATTTAGATTTTGTCTAGTTTTAGTGAACACTTTTTATGTTCTATCTTTTAGCAAAAACTTGGTTTCTGTTTTTGTTTCTGTTTTGGATAAGATTGGATATTATTTTGCTATTGGTAATGAAAGAGCTAACATGTTTTTAAATTCTAAATTGATCGGTGAATGTATTTTGTTCGATAATTTATATAGATTGTTTTTGGATGATGCTATTGATTGCAGTCCTTGTTGTGAAGCCAATGTTGTGACCAAATGATCCTTAGTTAAAGAAAAATTATTTTCATTGTGGCACAAACGTTTATGTCATATATCTAAAAAAAGAATTGAAAGACTAGTGAAATATGACATTATTCCTTCTCTTGATTTAGAGGATCTAAATGTTTGTGTGGACTGCATAAGGGGTAAATTGATTAAGATTAAAAAGAAAGGTGCTAATAGAAGTTCAGATCTTCTATATATTATTCACACTGATATTAGTAGACCTCATTTACCTACTATTTGTGGCAATAAATATTTAATTATCTTCATTGATAATTTTTCCCATCATGGCTATTTATACTTGATAACGGAGAAATCTGATGCCATTAAAATGTTCAAATTTTCAAAACTGAGGTTGAGAAATAATTAGAAAAAATCATTAAAATTGTGAGGTTTGACCGTGGGGATGAATATTATGGCAAATATAATGAGACTGAACAATCTATGGGATCGTTTGCTAAATATTTGTAAGAGTATGAAATAGTTGCCTAATATACCATGCTTAATAGTCACAAATAAAATGATGTCGCTGAAAGGCGTAATCGTACTTTAAAAGATATGATGAGGAGTATAATGAGTAGATCTAACTTACCTGAATTTTTATGGGTTAAGACTATTAAAACTGTCTTTTATATTTTAAATCGTGTCCCTAGTAGTACCTAAAACACCTTTTCAGTTATGAAATGGTAGAAAATCTAGTTTGAATCATTTTCGTGTTTGGAGTTATCCTGTTGAGGTTAAAATATATAATCCAAATGAGAAAAATACTGACTTTAGAACTACTCATTGTTACTTTATTGGGTACCCAACCCATTCTAAAGGATACAAGTTCTATTGTCTTACACGTGGCATAAGGATTGTAGAGTCCATGATTGTGAAATTTTTTTGGCAATGGATGTTGTTGATCTAGACATTTCTCAACCACCTATTCATGATGTACAAAGTGAAATTGCAATCATTCATTTACCTTCATCTCTTGAAAAGATTATAAGGGTTCCTATTCAAGTAGGTGGTGATGGTGAGCATGCAGTTGATCTTCCTCCTCCTATTGAGAATCCTCTAAAGCCCGTTGTCGTTGAAGCATTACTTGTTATAATGTCTATTAGGGCGAGAAGGTCAGCAATTCCAAATGATTATGAGGTTTATCTTGGTGAAGGTGATTGTAATATAGGTTATGTTGTTGATCTTGTATCTTATGATGAGACTATTAATAGTGTTCATTTTGATTTGTGGACTGATGCTATGAAAGATGAGATGACATCAATAAGTCATAATAGAGTTTTGAAACTAGTGAAACTTCTTTCTAATCATAAACCCATAGGTTGCAAATGGATATTCAAAACCAAAAAAGATTCTAAAGGAAAGGTTAAGAAATTTAAAGTCAGATTGGTTGCTAAGGGGTTTACACCACGTGAGGGTATTGATTATAATGAGACTTTTTTCCTTGTTTCCTCTAAAGATTCATTTAGAATAATTATGGTCTTAGTTGCTCATTTTGATTTAGAGTTGCATCAAATGGATATCAAGATAGCATTCTTAAATGGTGATTTAAGTGAGAAAGTTTACATGGTGCAACCCGAAAGTTTTAAAGAAAGAGGTAAAAAACACTTGGTTTGTAAGCTGAAGAAATCTATATATGGTTTTAAACAAGTTTCTCGTCAATGGTATCTCAAATTTGATGAGATAGTCATTCACTTGATTTTACAGAGAACAAGATAAATCAATGCATTTACCATAATATCAGTAAGAGTAAATTTATATTTCTTGTTCTCTATGTTGATGATATTTTGTTGGTTAGTAATGGTATGAGGATGATTTGTAAGACTAAGCAGTTACTCACTAGGATTTTTGATATGAAAGATTTTTTAGAGACATCTTTTATCTTGGGTATTGAGATTCGTCGTGATCGGTTTTGTTATTTATTGGGTCTTTCTCAAAGGGCTTATATTAATCATGTGCTCAGTAGATTCGATATGCAATCAGACAAAGATAGTGATACTCTTATTGTAAAAGGAGATAAATTTAGTAAGCAGCAATACCCTAAAAGTGATATAGAGAAACAAACCATGAATAATATTTCTTATACAAGTGCAGTTGACAGCTTGATGTACACCCAAGTGTGTACAAGATCAGATATTGCATATATTGTTAGTGTTCTTGATCGATATCTTTTTAATCCTGGATGATATCATTGAATAGTTGCTAAGAAAGTAATGAGATACTTGTAAAAGACAAAAGATTATATGTTGGTTTATAGGCGGGTGGGTGATTCTGAAGTAGTGGGGTATTCAGACTCTAATTTTGTTGGTTATCAAGATGATATGAAGTCTACTGCTGGTTATATTTTGATGCTTGCTGATGGTGTTGTTTCATGGAAAAGTGTTAAACAAACACTTACAGCTTCTTCTACTATGTAAGCTAAGTTTGTTGCTTCTTATGGTGCTAGTACACAAGCTATATGGTTAAAGAATTTTATTTATAGTTTGCTTGTGATTAATTGCCGATGGTGTTGTTTCGTGGAAAAGTGTTAAACAAACACTTACAACTTCTTCTACTATGCAAACTAAGTTTGTTGCTTGTTATGGTGCTAGTACACAAGCTATATGGTTAAAGAATTTTATTTGGTTTGCTTGTGATTGATTTTATTGCTAGGCCACTTCAAATATATTGTGATGATAATATTGTTATGTTCTTTTCTAAGAACAATAAAAGTTCAAGCATATGGAGATTAAATATCTTACAATCAGAGACTTAGTAAAAAAAGTTGATATTGAAATTTAGTATGTTAGTACTGATTTGATGTTAATGATATGAGTATTATAGAGTCTTTTGATGTGTTTGGTTAGTGAGAGTTTTGTGATTGTAATTGAACGTCTAAATTAAATAATTTTGTTGTATTACTTATTTATATATATTTGTTTATATGAGTTAAGTACTTTGTGGTTGTTTTTTATATATATATGTGCACATTCAATATATATATATATATATATATATATGATGCTATGAATTATGCGTGACATGCTTAAGAGTAATGTAATTATCTTAAACTATATTTATTAGTTTTCAATTGTGTTTTTGGAAACAAAGGTTAAGACATATATTGTGTGTATTTCCAAAATGGAAACAAAAGCCTTATTGCGAAACTTTGTAAATTTCTCTTACTCGTTTGAGCATGTGCGAAAAAAAAATTTAGAGGACTGACAAAAAAAATAGTGTATTGATCACATGTGAGTGTTATTTTTTGCTACACTGCTATATCGAAATTCAGGTCGATTAAGTTGTCAATATTTGTGGTTATGGATTAATATTATATCAACAAAGAACATAATTACTGTCATGATCCGATATTGATAATTTAATGTGTATAAGATTATGTTTAAGGTATCATTTTATCAATAAACTATATATTTTCTAAAATTTTGTGGCTATATTTGAGTTTAAAGTATTCAATGTGAGAATCATTTTCAAAAATATTTTATTTCATAAAACATGAAAACGCTATAATTAATATTACACAAGTGGGAGAATGTTAGAATTTTTTATGTAGGTTAATATTAATTATTGGTTTGTTTTAATTTTTTATAAAACGGACTGAATAATATAATTTATTGATTAGTGGGTAAACCCAATTAAATTGTGAATAAATGAGTTATAGACTTATGACATTTTTAATGGGCCGATATAAAAGACGGTTTGTGTAAGTTTAATTTAATATAGACCTGTGATGGGTGAGCCTATTAAATTTATTATAAATATGTTAAATTTCTTCTACTGCCTTTTAATTCTAACCTTAATTGCTGCACCCATTAGTAGTCGTATTGAAATAAGGTTAAGTAGATAAAGATTTAGCTCTTAATTTCGTTCTTCTAATTTATTATCTTGGTATTTAATTTCAATAATTGATATTATAACTCAAAATAATTTTAAATTGATTGTGCAAATATATATGTAATTTATTTTCACTTAACTGTTAATTGGTATTCTAAATTCATGTAATAGATCATAAATGAATTCTTACTTGTATATGGCATAAGGACTTTGAAAACGTCAAGGATGGGTGCCCTCGTAATCCAAAAGTTCTGTCTAATATTTTGACATGATCGATATGGTGAACTGTGAATTCATGATTCACTTTCAGACAAATTACTTACAGAACAGAGTTTATTTTCTCTCTATTTTACTCTTTAAAAAATACGCCCTCTATCATAGCAAAATCATTTCACCGTTTATTAAAAGGTAATAATTGCACAACTTTCTCATTTCATGTTTATGTCACTCATAGATTTTCAAGTGGTAATAACTTTTTCTCACAACCGCAACATCAAGTCAAAAGAATTGATATGTTGTTAATATCGTGGTTAATACTTTATTATTAATTTAAATAAAAATTATTATTTATTATTTAATTTAAAAATAATTTATTATTATATTAAATAAAATAAAATATTATTATTATTTATGATTTAATTATATCATATTATTTATTAGAATCCACGCCTACTAAAATTAAAAAGTCCAGATATATAAGCTTTTTCTCTATTTTCTCATATCATTCTTTGCACTTATTTGGAGATTAAGAGGCGTTGCCTATTTGCATCGAAAACTCTTTCTCGAAGGAGGACACATGGCTCACCGTGAAACAACTTCATTAATAACTTTACGTTGCATGCATATGAGATCACATGTCTGTCTTGCATATGTCTAAATTATTTTCCATCCATTTTACATAATGCAATTATGATTTTTTTTTCTGAGAAGATAGCTGAAAATATCTAAATTATTTTATGAGAATATATCTAAATTATTTTCCATCCATTTTACATAATGCAATTATGATTTATTTTCCATCCATTTTAAATAGAGAATGCAAGGAAATATCATAGCACAACACTCAATCTCAAGATATTTTTAATTTTAACTAAATTGTGTCAATTTTAAGTCCTTAAACTTGTCAAAAATATTTTACAAAATATTTTTTAACAAAATCATTAATTATGTGATTTGTAAATTAACATTGATATATGTCACATGAAAAAAAAAATTCTCATAGGGTAACTTACATTTTCTAAAATAAAAAAATACTAAAAACAAAAAAAAAAAAATGAACTCTTGCTTTCCTTCTTTCCTTCTTTCTTTCTTTCTTCCTCCTGCAAATATTGGTTTCCAATGTACCAACAACAAAATTTCTCTAAACATCACCAAATCATAAACTAACACATGAAATCAAAGTGATTGAATCTAAACTCCTATTAGGTATTATATCAAATTCTTCTTCCATTCGTAAATATTTGACATTTTTTATGTTATACAATAATTAAAAAACTATTAATTATGCTACATTTTAAAAAAATGACTAAATTACACTTTTTAAATTACTGCAATCAATTAAATTACTGCAATCAATTAATATGTGCAGTAATTACTTAATAAGTATAACGATAGAACTAAAAAAAATAAATTAAAATTTTATTGGTATCATAAAGTGACATATATTTTGAAAAAAATTCAAAAAATATCATATATTAAGAAATGGAGGAAATAAATCCTTAGCCATAATAATTAAAACAAAAAAAAAACTCATCAATCAAAACAATGTAAGAGAACAAACCCCTAACATTTTTCTTAAACACTTTGAATGTAAACTTTATGTTAAAAATCAATCCATATTGGAAAAATACACAAAAAAATATAGGTATATAATAGTTAAAACCAAGGTCTAATCCAATTTAGATTATTTACTCAAAAATTTAAACCTTTATGTGATTTTAAATTGTATCCAAAACCTTTGTGATTTTTAATTGAGATGATACTTTTATTTAATCGCAAATTTAATCTTTTTTTGGCTTAAATAAATATAGTATATACTTTTACATGAAAATTTTTAATTTTATATTTAAATCTATAAATTTTTAAATTTCTAAATTTATAATTTATAAAATCTTTGAATATCTCATTTAGAAAAATTTTCTCCCAATCTCTCCTTCAAAATTTATTTTTATATTTTAAATAATAAATTATTTAAATCATTTTAAAAAAACTTTAAGAAATATTTTTAAAAAACAATTACATGAGCTTAATTTTTATTTTTATTCAATTTATTCTCATTTTTTAATTAATTAAATTTATTATATACTTTTATTTGATAATTTTATATTTAAATTTAAAAATATAAAAATTTTGAAATTTAAACTTCCATTTTATAAATTTCTCAATCTCTCATTTAAAAAAAAAATCTTTCATTCTCTTCTTAAAAAAATTAATTTATATATTTTAAATAATAAATTATTTAATGATTTAAAATAAAAAAATTTTAAGAAATATTTAACAAATTAATTAAATGATATGAACTTGAAAATTCTCACAAAATTTATCCATAAAATAAAAATTAAGGATTTATTAATTTATTATTTAAATATATAAAAAATTATAATTTTAAAACATGAAATTAGTATAAAATTATTTATTTATCAACTAAAATAAAAAAAAATTGATATTTTGAGAACAAATATTTAAATTGAGTAAAAATAAAAATATTATCTTTGTATGATTTAAACTTAATTTTAAATTTGATTGTACTAATTGAAAAAATATAAGAGTAATTGAGTCTAAATATATACTTTATTAAATATTGATTTTGACTTAGAATATAATCGAAATCAATTCATCAAGTTAAAGTGTAATTGGCTCAATTAAAATCTTTAGATACAATTGGAAATTCATGAAAAGGTTTTAAATTTTCTTAATCATTGATCCATAAATTTTTAACTCAAAAATTTTTATCATAATAAATGAGCATATAAGATAAATTATAATATACACTATTTCATCATAATATTTTGTCACAATATAGTGCCTATTAAATTACATATAAAGAGAAATAACACTGTCATAATAGCATTTGTCATTGTATTAAATAATTTAAAAACTATGATAAAATTATTTTAACTATGATAAAATTATTTTATCACAATAAATAATTTTTATTATCACTAAATATTTTATTATAATAAATAATAAATTGTAATTCAGGCATATAAAAAGCACAGTAAAATTAATAAATTTATTAAAATACAAAATTTCATTATATTTTAAATAAAAATATCAAAGTTAAATTTAAATTTAATTAAATAATCTAAATATTTTTTTGAAATAATTTTTTCTTTTTTATTTTAATTATTCTACCTTTTATATATTTATTAATAAAAATTTCTTTTTTATATTGTTATTGAGTCAATTAGATTGAGTCACGGATTAATCCATTCGGGTCAATTTTGACATGACCTTTCGAGTTGACCTTTACCCGACCCAACTCGATCCAAAAATTTTAGGATTATTTCGAGTTTACCCAAGTTAGAATTGGGTTCGAATCACCTTTTTTTTAACAGATTCAAATTATGTTAGAAACTGCCACCTTTACTCCAACAATATCATTTGGGCCCTTATTTGGCAATTGTAAAAGCGTATATATGAGTGAGAAAAGATTTAAAAGGAAAGAAAGAAGAAATATGAAAGAAAAAGGAATGTCTATGAATTGAAATTTTGATAAATGAGGTGTTGGATTCAACAGAGGAAGAGAAGAAAGATTTATTACAGGTTTGTGGAAATAAAGTTTCTGGAATTGAATTGTCAGAAATCGAGAGGGAGAAAATAAATATGATGAAATAGTTGCAAATTATATTTTTTTCCAATCAACATCTGAATAATCTTACATTTTCACTTGCCTCATTCTTAATAGTAAGTGCATTTAAATCCTTATAAAAGGACTTTGTGAATTGATCTTGAAAGCTTCCAGGGATTCAAGTGAATAAAATTTAACTGAGGGACTTACAAATATAAATGCACAATGTTTAAGAATTCCTAGATGTGTTTTTGCCATTAATTAATTGCACAAATCTTATTGTACTATCAATTATGGCTGTTCTAGTGATTAGAGGGAATTCTATTATGACTATACAGTATGATTGATATTATGTATAATTTTAAATTATATATGAAACTTTTTAAATATGTATAATAAATTTATTATAATAAAAATTATCCTATATACTAATAAAATTATTATTTGAATATTGAAAATTATATTAATTAAAATAACATTATAATATAATACCATATAGAATACTATAGTGTTCACTAGTAATTGATTGGATAATCTAGGGACGACTAATGCTCATTAATTTGATAATCCTTCCAATGGTATATTTCCCCGGCAACTCCCCAATAATATTGGTACGGCATATTCTTGACGATGCATAGTCGAGCCTTCCTTGGGCTTTTAGCCCATTGTAACAAAATAAAATAAATTATTATATAAATTGCCATTCAGAAACAAAAGCTTAAACAGAGGCAAAAGGTTAAAGGGCATGCTGAATACTCCTCTCATTTTTATGTCAACTTAAGAAAAAGACAATAGAACTTAAACCACTACCTTAACCTACTCATGATGCTGCATTGGAAACCAAATTTTTAACCCCGGCGGGAGCAGCGGCGGGGGAGTCTCGCCCCCCACCCCGAAAAGAAAATCCTTTCAAGATTTTTTCAAGTTATGATGGCCGTGCGTGATTGCTTATATACACACACATGTATAGTGCTCAAAATTAAATTAATTTCGTGGTAGCTAGTACTAAGTTTAGTTTAGCAAAATTATTTGAAACATATTTTTAGAAGGAAGAACTTGATTGCTGATTATTTTAAAAATAAAATTTAAAAGCCACAATTAATTGAGAAAATTAAAACATGAAATTCCTTCTCTCAACCATAAATAACAACAATAAAAAACCTAAAAGAAATAAAACTTTGTCCTTTCAAAGAATTATATTAAGCTTTTAACAGCTCCTTAGGGTTGAGACTTATAAATGTAAGTAAAATATGTGGCCATGCGGCATGACGTTGTGAGATAAAATTGGAAATTAGCAATTAGCAATGATATACTCTTTGTGCCAATATGGGATTGAAAGCCATTTTCCGTCGTTGGATTTTTA
The DNA here is from genome assembly GCA_949677035.1 of Omphalea diandra. Classification (NCBI taxonomy): domain Eukaryota; kingdom Viridiplantae; phylum Streptophyta; class Magnoliopsida; order Malpighiales; family Euphorbiaceae; genus Omphalea; species Omphalea diandra. The sequence continues at coordinate 26,812 of CATIWR010622912.1, read as the reverse complement.
CTTTTTTCTATTTGGGATATGTTTATATAAGGCGACCACTAATAAAGGGGATGCCATTTTCCACTTATTTTTATTGCTATATTTTAGTAAAACTTAAAAGAAAGAAATTGTTGGCGGATGTTAATTGAGATTGGTAAAAAAAAAAAAAAAAAAAAGATATTACTTTTTTATGATTTGAGTTAGAAATTATTGAAAGACTCTGACAAACGAATTTTTCATAAATTCGTTAGATTTAATATAAATAAAGCTATTTAGATTAGTTTGTAAGAGAAATATGCACTTAGAAAAACTAAAAAAATTCTTTATTTTTTAATGAAAAAGAAGGAAATTGGTCTTATCCATTTCTCCCAAAGAATTAGTGAACATAAATGGTTGCTAGCAAGGCAGCGTTAATGCGCGTGAGATTTGACTTACAGCAGTTCCTGGTCCTAAGTTTCTCTAGGGTTTTATTGTACAAGTCTTTGCAATAGAAATGATGTCCTGTCCATCTTTCATTTTTTTAATCACTTCTCTTTGTGAGTGATAATGGCATAATGATAATCAAGGCAAAAGCCATATATTTGCAGGAAAAACTCAACCACATAGCAGTATACTCAGAGATATAGATGACTTTTATCACCAAAAGCGATATTGACGATTTCCGGCTTATCCACGAATCCTAACTAAACTGTACACAGTTAGGTTTTGTAATTGATTTCAAAATATATGGAATTAAATCTTTTTGTTTCAGCAAGCGGAAAGTTTTTAGTTTTTCTGTAAATACCATAAGTAGGAAGTACTTTGTACTGGAAATCTAATAAAATACATGAAAAATGATTATATTCCTAGAAGGATATAACATAAACAGCAAGCAAAACCATGCATGGTCACTGGCGGAACTATATGGGGGCTACCCTGGGCTATAGCCCACGGTAGTTTAGGAAAGAACAAATTTTTTTTTTCTTTTTTTTATTTATGGAAAAGTTTTTAAATTATAAAAGAAATTTTACTTAATTTTTTTACTTATTTATAGAAAAAATTTTAGAATTACAAAAGAAATTTTACTTGTATGCATAATTAGTCTTTTCTAAATTATTTTTTTATTTTTAGTCTTTTTTAAATTGTTATTATGAAAATATATTTATAATCTAGCATGGAATAATTAAAATTCCTGGTTATGCTATTATGCATGGTAGCCAGTTGCAGTCTTCTTACTTTATGCAAACTGCATATATAATACAATATTGGCTTTGAAGCCAGAATTGCTTGATAAGTTGAATACAGTGGTTCATGTGGAACCCTAGCTAGCACATGTGCCACACATACGTATCGCAAGAAACATGTACTTGTGTATTTATATTTAGTTTCCACTTTATTACAAGCTTCCCATGCTTCAAGAATACACCAAATTTACTTAAGCTCTAATTCACATAACATAATAAGTCTTGAATAGTTTCTGTTTCCGGTTCTACGGTATTGTTTTTGGTGGTGGTGGGGTTCTATGATCTAGTGGATAATAGTGGTGGCTCTCAGGGCTGCTATCATGTTTACGAGTCTGGTTCACTTCACCGTCCCCGCCATCGCCATTATCAGTCTTATTCTGATCTGTGCTATTACTTGTTTCTTCTTCTGATGATGATGATGTGGAGTCGTTGATTTCACCAAAAACATCAGGATTTGCCCTTTGACGAGTAATCAAGAGATACCGGCTCCTCATTACCCTATTCTCCATCTCGACGACTTTCGCTTCAGCTTCCAGTGCTGCGAAGATCAACAGAAAAGCAACAAAGGGTACCACTGGCATGATCTTCATGATGATTGAACTCTTCCGTAATTATAAACTATAATAAAGTAATTAAAAAGTCATTAATAACAGTCATAATATATTAAGACAATAACAAGGGAACTGAACTGAAGCTAAGTTTTCGAGATAAGTTTATATATGTATATACCACTGCAGAAATAGTTAATTCACTTTTATGATAAAAGGGTTCTTAATTAGGGTTCCATATATAGGCAAATTGCTGCCACTGTTTAACGAGGAGCTAGTTGAAGACTCTAGAGATGAACCTCTAGGCACTAAAAAAAAGCAGTGGTGGTGGCGTTAATCGTAGTCCCATTTGGAAAGAGCAGTGGCGAAGTAATTATGATTAGAATTGATAAATAGCGCATTTACATTCTCGGTGTTCAATCTTGTCATAATTAGTAATTAATAATGGGTTATGCTGCCATTTTACGGTGAAAATATGGGAAAAAGAAATATAATTTATTACCTTTTGTTTTGTCATTACTTAGAATCATTGCAAATTGTAAATTTTCATTTATTGTGTCACATCCATCTCTTTCTTCTAGTTAAATGCAAATCATTCATATTAGAGTTAAATAATTTTTAAATGAGCGAAATATCTCCATTGTAATCTAGTTTTGAATATCTGTTAATCAAAGTATAAATTATGTTCCCCACATGTTTAATTCTTGAAATTAAGAATATCTAAATTCTTCTCATTCACAATTATCGTTGGGTCAAAATATTTAACCATCAATCAATATGTTGATTCGCATGGAACCATAAAAAAAAGTGATGATTCGAACAATACGAAACAATTACATGGGGCAACAGGAAAAGTTAATTATGATACTAACAGTGGAGGTAATATGGTGCAATCATTATTAATTAACTAACAGTGCATATTTGGATTAGTGTAGATCAATTGGTACGAGATTGTTTTAACTTAATCAAAGGTCTCAAGTTTGAATTTTTGGGTACGCGACTGAGTTAAAATTTAGCAAAAAAAGTTTTGCCGCCTTTATGATCCTATTTCACTTGAATTAGGATCAGTCCCATACTCTAAAAAAAAATATGAAGATAGCGAACAGTGCAAACCAAAAAAAACTAACATTACATATTCTTTCAAAAAAAAAACTAACAGTACATATTCTTTCAAAAAAAAATAATAATAACAGCACATATAGCTCCATTTACGTATTACTGTAGCTAAGAGTGGCCTGAATTCAATGAAATCGCCCAAGTAGAACTGAAGGTACACCTTTTTTTTTTTCTTGTTTTTTTGGTTATAAAGATAAACCTTGATTTTATGTCATCTTTAATCCATTTAAATGCATCAAAACACGGATGAGGCTTTCAATTAAAGATGCTTTACTTTAACGGTTACTAGCTCTGGTAGTCTAATTGGGCCCTGGAAGGGCGTTTTAGCAATGAACATATGCATATAGGTGCAGTTTTTTCAACGAGATCGGATATATAAATATATAGCTGCAAGCGTGAATAAAATATGTTGATTAATAATTAATCCAATTCTTGGAAAGAATTAAACATAAATGATTACTAAATAGGTGGAATTAATCTACGCGAAGTTTGGCGTAGTGCAATTATTGGTTACAGATTTCTCTAGAGTCTAGGGTTTTGCTATACAAGTGACTGGCAGAACCCACCTGAAAGGAGCTCGCTCCTCGACAGTGGCCGAGCATCTAGCAATAGCGACAATCCTCATCTAAAATCACTTAAGCTTTATTCTCTCCTAATGGTAATGGAACCTATCTTTATCACCAATCCATATTTCATTTGAAAACCAAACACTGGAAAATTGACTTTCCAAAGATAAGGTTGCCAATAAGGAGCAACGTGTGATACCTTATCTATCATTAAAGGAACAGGCACTGGCCGCAGATGTTCTTGCCGAGGCTCTTACAAAGACCATGTTTACAGCAAACTGAGGATTGTGGCGCGTGATACCACTAATACTGAAAAGTTAACACTACAATAATATCATATATAGCATTGTATGATAATATTATATTAATATAATTTTAAAAATTTAAATAATAATTTCATTAATATGTATAATTATTTATTACTTTAAAAAATTTTTATTTTTAATAAAATTATCACAAATAATTAATAAATTGCATATATAGCTTAATATTTTACATAACAACACACAACAATATTATACATATATGTTATCATAGACTTCATAATCTTTTTAGCTTATCTTATATTCAACAATATATATAATTTTTATTTTAGAAATTACTTAAATTATTATTTTATTAATTTTTTAAATTGCTACATCATCTTTAAAAAAATAGCAATAAAAACATCTTTAAAAAATAGCAATAAAAAATTAACTCAAAATAAAATAATAATTCTACTACAATTATATATTAAAAAAGAGTTACTTTTTAAATAAAAAATTATCCTTTTAAAATAAAAAATTATCTTAAAAACTGCAATATATAATTTTTTGTTGTGTTAAATAATTGTTTTATTCCATTAGATTTCAAAAATTGTTCATATTAAAATTAACTCAAAATAAAACAATAATTTTCATATGAAAGATTAATTTTTTATATAAAATTTTTTTGAAATAATTGATATATAAAGTTTTCATATAAATTTATTTTATGACCACAGCACATGTAATGCACGGATTCTTAATTATTGATCTTAGCTATAATTCTTGTGCACTTGTATAAAGCTTTCACCCAATAAATATCCAAATTGTATTTCATCTGTTACTTCTTCAAAACCATAATAGCCACAAAACAGATCAATTATATTAATTTCTAAACATCTAGTTGGTGTTTCATTAGAATTGAAATTAAAACCTCAATTTTAATAATTTGAAAGCTAGAAAGAGAAAAGTTAGATTTTTTAAGTTCATATGAGTCATGTTAGGTTCAATAACCTAACCATTCTGAAGACAACTTGCTTAATAGCGTTGAAGATGACTTTTTTCTTTAAAAAGAAAATATTGAAGATGGGTTTAATATCACTAATATGTAAAATAATTAAAGTAATTAATCACTTCACAGAATAAAATTGATTAGTTAGTTTTCAATGTCTGCTCGAAAGATCATAATCCAGAAAGGGATAAATGTTCATAAGCTACACATAAAACCATGCTACTTGGACGCATCATAGTCATGGTCTTCTTATTTTATTTAAAGTCCATAATATTTAATATTAGGCTTTGAAGCATCAGTATTATAGCTAGAAACATATACGTGGTTCACCAGTTTATTTCAAGCTGCACACACATTCGCATAATAAGCTTCATGCTCTTTAACTATAACATCACAACACAAGCGCTAGTTGCCTACGGGCCTGCGATCTTGATCTTTAAAATAGTGGTGGGTCGAAGTGCCGCTATCATGTTTACGAGGCTGGTTCACTTCATCCCCGTTGCTAGTTTGATCTGAAGAAGTGGACTCCTTGGCTTCAGCAAAACCAGCGTTTGCCTTTCGGCCAAGAGATGTGAGGGTCTTGGTGGAGACTTGACGGTGGAGAGTCGTCTCCCACGGTTTCCCTCCTATCGCATCAGCTTGTAGGATTGCCAAGATCAAGAAGAAAGCAACAAAAAGTATTGGCAAGGCCTTCATAATGTTGAATTCTTCGCTATACCTGTAAGCAAGAAATTAATTAAGTCAGTAAATCATGATATAATTAAAGTTACTTACGTTCAAAAACTGGAGCTAACTACTTCTAAAGAGTACCACACCTGCAACTTGGTTTGTAGTATGTCTGTATGAAGATGGTGGTGCTTAGGGTTTGCTATATATAGCAAGTTTCAGCTACTGTTTATAGATGAAACTATACATGAGCACTAGAAAAAGGCAGTGGTGGTGGCGCTAATCACGTAACGCCATTAAAAAGGGCAGTGGCCACGAAGGTAATAATTATGATTAGAATCGATAAGAATAAAGACTGGAATAATCCGGAATTATGCGAAAAATAACCTAGTTTTAGGTTTTGTTAGCTTTTTTTTTTTTTTGAGACAAAATTTAATTAAATAAATACAGAAAATGAATAGAAATATTATAGAAAATAAATAAATAATGAAGAAATTGTATCTTTAAAAATAGAGTCAAATGTGATTTAATATAGTCATTATTATTATTATTATTATTATTAAGATTGCATCTAATTGTTCAAGAAAAATTTATAAATATAAAAAATAAGTAAAATACATAAAATTTAAATAAAAATGTAAAAAAAAATATCAAATGAAGAAATTTTATATTGAATTTTTTTTTAAAGAGACAAACGTACTCTAAGAAATGATAACATTATTGGGGTGCACGGAGTTATATGTATCAATTCTTAATTCATGATTAGTGAATTTGGCTTTTATATCATGGGTCTTCTAATAATTGATGATGTGTTAACAGTGGTGAAACATAGAAAAAGTTAAAATAAAGATTGGTATAGCTTTAGAATTACAAGAGTAGTAACGTAATAAATAAATAAATAAATAAAAATTATATTTAAAAATTAGAGCTTAAAAACAGTTTGATATAATTATAATAATTATTATTAAAACTGTATTTAGCTATTTAAAAAAATATAAATATAAAAAAATAAATTAAAAAAATATAAAAATTCAAAATGAATATTAAATAAAGAAATTCTATATTAATTTCTTTTTTATTTTAAAGCTAAATGCACTTTAAAATGCAAATCGGTTTTCAAAACATTTATATTTATTTCTCATTCGCAATAATTGTTGGATCCATCAACAAATATAGAAGTTTGCCCGTTTGACTTCCAAATTCTTTACTTCATGCGGTAATATTTAAAGTTGATAACATACAATTAATGGCGGGCACGGTAGGTTCGTTATCCAATTAATAGTACAATTCCACTTCGTGGTAAAAGACAGATTATTATTTTTAGTATAGTTCCACTTCATGGTGAAAGATTCTTGTAATGCAGCTACATTCAAATCATCCATCTAGAACAAAGAAGTTGCACCTGCATGCATTTGATTTTGTGATCATTAGATGGTCCATAAACCAATACTGTGAGTTCTTGATTAGAGATGTCATGAGTCTGAGGAAGGGTGGGTCTGCAATGAACATTTGAGGAGTTGTTTAGTAGCATTTGATTAAAGGTCTGTTTGACATATCTAATGATATAATTGATAGTGGTTGCAGATCAATATTAATTACTAACTGATAATTGATATTAATTTAATATTAAATATTTGATAAATTATATTTAACAGTAACTGTTAATTCATAGAATAATTAATAAAAAAATATATTATTAATATTTTATATATTAAATTAAAATTAAAATATAATATAATAAAATAATATATTTTTCATATATGCTCAGAAAATATATTTTCAAAATTTAGAATGCTAAAATTATTAATTTATATTTATAAAATTTTAATAATTATTTCTTGTTAATGCAATCAATATATATGTTAATAAATTTTTAATAATTAATATTTTATATATAATTTGTATAAAATTTATATATAGTAATTGAAAATCAATTATTTTCACGAACTAATTAAGATGTTACAATTCATATGTGATAGTTGAATGATAAAACTTTAAACTTATTATAGAGTAAAACAAATTTTGATTTTTTTATGTTATTAATGTAGAGGTTTAAAACATACTATAAATAAGAACTGATAAAAATTATAACAAATAGAAGTTAGTATTTACCGTCAACTTTTTTTTTTTTGTGTGTGATTCACCAAATATATGTTTGATATTTGTTGAGTGAGAAACCTCTATTACTTGTATCTATTAGCTATATGAATACCCTTTAGAAAATATCAATTAATGTAAAATTATGATTTTATTTATCAAATAACAATATTTTTTGGTTTTGGAAATATTCTTAAATATACATTAAAATAATTTAATTACATTATCAATTTATTTCAATAAACATTCATAAAAATTTCAAATATCAATTTCGATAAAAATCAGTTAAAATTTTAAAATTTATACATAATCAATAAAAAAAAAGTAGTTTATTATAATTTTTGCTTCAAAGTCATATATCAACAATAATAATCTCAAATGTATCTTAAGTGCTCAGAGAGGGAATATGTTAAGCAAACTCAAAATATCAATGCAGTGTCAGTCGATTGATATTATTAAAATATTATTTTTCAATGTGCACATCAATTAAAAATATCGATGTAGCGTAGGTGGATTGCGCTGTTTAGAATTTTTCTTCAGCTACAACATTTCATATGTCAATTGATCAAAATATAGTAGGTAAAATCCAATATATGTTTTCTTATGTAGAGGATTCCTTTTTATCGTTTATTGAGTTTAGATTTGGGTTCGCTCTTAAATATTATAGCAATCGAATTAGATTGATCAATCAAATTATTAAAATTGAACATCATATCTAATAGGTGATTCATAATAATAATAATAGATGGATATTTTGTTTAAAAGATTTTATTTTTCTTACCTAGATCTTTCTATAAAAAAGAAAATAATATCTAAGTGGTATTTTACTTGTTAAGAAGATTTATAATGATTTGTAATGCTTTTATTTTCCTAGATATTTATAGGTTGAGTTTATAAATATAAATAGTTCAGGCAGTCTTAAGTTTTTAATTAAATAAAAATTATTGAGAATTCTTCTCCTTAATTCTCAATTATTGGTATTTGTGTCAGTGAGTTTGAACGTCTATTTGCATGGTATTTTGTATGCAAATCAACAAATGCATATAAAAGTATTTTCTATTTTTTTATATATTTTTTCTTGCAGTGCTTCCACTATATCAATTCGCGATCAAATTTGATATAAATTTTTTTTATATTTTCTTATAAAGTTAACTAACAAATTTTGAATAAAAAAATTAAATCTCAATTGATAAACGAGTAACTATGAACACATATAAGTTCAGCTTGCTAATATTTGTGAACATGTTCATGTAATATTCATGAACATTTTCACTTTAAAACTTATTTATATTCATTTATATGTGATCATAGTTTATCAATTAATTAATTTCAGATTATAAAAATTAATAGTTTTAGCAGTTGATATTGATCAAATTTTAATTTTAGCAGTTGATATTGATCAAATTTGAATTTATTCTATAGTATATCATCAAATATGAGTAAGAATTAATTAACATGCACAAAATAAAATTTATATAATATATAACTTATCACTAAGCATAAATACATTATATTCATAATATTGTAAAATTATAAATTAAAAAATTGATCAGCAAATATATTAATTTAATAAAAATATGTGAAGAATATTACAAATAGTTTGGAAGAGCCTTGTTCTTTCATTCTCTTTATTTCATTTAACCATAAATAAGTCATCATAGGTTCTTACAAAGTTATAATTATGAACAATTTGTTGATAATATCCTATGTATACTAATTAATATAACCCACTATAATACCCTTTACATTATTATACTATAATAATATGATTAATAATTCGTCACTTGATTATATAGAATTAAATATTATTAAATTAAATATAATTTATTATAAATTTCATTTAATTAGATCATATTATTTAACAATATCATTAAATAAGTTTATATAGAATTTACTTTTAACTCTATATTGCCCATTCTATATGTAAAAGATATGGCCAACAGTTTGGGCCACGCCATTCGCAAGCTTGGGGAACTCCAATCTAGTCCAGGCTTTTTGTATTGTTCTAACTCAGGCCCCATCTAAATAGCCCATCTGAAAGGCCCTATGGCTGCTGTTAATAATTCAAATATTCAATCAAGGGGGCTCTAATTACAGTTAATAGCAAGGTACTAGGACCTTCTGATTTCGCAGTCTATTATAAATAGGGTTAAATACTCTAACCCCAAGATTTGCTATATTAAATTATTTAGTTCTTCTTTTTTAAAATTATATTAAAATGATATTATCTATTAATTTTGTTAAACTATATTATCTTTCCGTTAAATTTTTAAACTTTTTCCATTAATCAATTTGTAAAAATCAAAATATAAATAAAATATTTTTATTAAATATAAAAAATGCCCTTATTGCCTTTCTTCCTCTCATATTTTCTTCACTTTCTCTGGTTTTTCTTTCTCATTGCTTTATACCAAATCGAAGATAATTCATTGTTCAATTATTTTCTTTTCAATTGAATTTCATTTGAGATAATAGAGATTAATACCTAAAATTCCTTCCGGCCATGACTTTGAAACCACCGCTTTCTCCATCACTTATCCATTTAAATAGCAATTCGTGGTGTCTAACACTTCCATTTTCATATCCCTCCATACGCATTGCATAAAAGGCTTTAGTTGAGCTTCTCCTCACTGTTATTCATTGCTCCAACAATGACCTTGACCACTACACAGGCCATTGCTTGCGAATGCTTATGGGAATTGGAGAAATGGTGGAAATTGATATATGTTCGTTGACTGATTGAGAGTTTGATTTTGAAATCTATAAGCCAAGTGATGATGATGCCAACAAATCTAGGTTATGGTTGAGATGATGGTGTTTGGTTGTCAAAGCTTGAAAGGACTGGCTTTTGTGTGAATTTACTTTTTGAGTTTGAGTTATGTTGAATTTTTTTATTTTTATTTTTTTTTAATCCTTATTCATTGCCCACATCGAAGATGAAGAATAAATAATTAAGAAAATTTGATTCAATTTTGAATATTTTGTTAGAGGTGAAAGAACTTTTTAGGTCGTGTAAAATCTGTTTGAATCTAATGACAAGTTTCCAATTTGCTTTTTTAACTTAGTATTGCATTGCTTTGATTGTTTGCTTTAACTTCAAACAATGAAAGAAAAGAAAGGATTAATGGGTTATTCTAAATTTGATGGGTTTGATGCGTTGATGGGTTCGATTATGAAACGAATAAAGGAAAAAAAGAGAACAAACAAACAAAAGAAAGCATTTGAAAATAACTTTCTCTTCCACAATGGTGATGTAATTAGGTTGTTTGGTGAATTTGTTGGTTTGAAAAATTACAGATTGAATTTTGGGTATATTGCATTTTTTTGTTGAATTTGAATTCAATTTAATTTTATTTGATGTTTAGATTTGATTCAATTCGATTTTGATTGTTATTTAATTTGGGTTTGTGTTTTTGATTAGTTGAAGGTGGTTTGATGGTGGGTGGAAAATTCAAATTCAAATTCAAATAAAAAAGGGTATTACGAACTTTTTATATCAATTTAATAGAAATTGTAATAAAGTAGAACAAAAGTAAAAATATAAAGATATTTAAGTATAAATTTATAAAAATGAGGGAATAAGTAGTATAATAGGGTAAAACTCAAGGGTAAGAACATTTAACCTTATAAATATTATTAAATCATTTGTACAAGTTGAAATTTTTCTTTCAAATGTTTTCTATCCAACTGTCTTTCCATTAACATAATAAATATTATCAAAACATATATTTAACTGTTGTTTTTTCAATGCAATCTTTTTAAAAATATATATGGATAACAACTCATTTAACTTTTCCATGCAATATTTAAAAATATATGATCAATTTAATTAATTTTGCTATGCAACATTAAAAATATACAATTACTTAATTTTTATATATGTTTATCTTTATTTTTAGTTATTGTAAATTTTTTATTTATGTCAAATTTTTATTTAATTCACTAAAATTCATATAATTATAATTGTTTTTTGTTTGCGAGTTTAAACTAATTATCTATACTATATATAAAAGAGACTAACTAAATAAAATTTTTCTATGCATAAAAGGGTATAAAATTTTTTTAAATTGACGATTATAACCTTAAGTTATAAATTTAATTGGATAAATAATATTTATTCATAAAATTAATTATTATTTTAATTTTTAAAATCTGCCAAATTTAAAATATATGTTATCTATACTATATTTCAATATTTGAAATTTAGGCTATTTAAAATCTTTATTACAGTATCTATATAAAAGTTGATAAAAAAAAAAATTTGGACATAAAAGGATATTGAACTTGTTGAAATATATACTATATATAAAAGTTGCTAACTAGAAAGTTTTTTTTTATCAGACATTAAATTTATGAATTCATAAAAATAAAATTTTATTGTACATTAAAATTTACATATATATATATATATATATATATATATATATATATATATATATATATATATAAAATAGAAATTGATTTTTTTTTCTTACTTTATCTATCTGATTTGTGATTATTTAGAGTGAATATATATATTAATCATGGACAATAAAAATATTTTCTTTATTTGCTGATATTATTTTAATAGTCTTATATAATTCTTATTTAATTTTTTAAATTTAATTTTTCATCATTTTAATTTAAATTTATTTTTTCACTCACTTTTTGATAAAAAATCATATTTATTAAAAATTTTATTTTATATGTATTCTAGAAAATTTTAATTATTTATAACTTTATATAATTTATTTTCCTTATTTATGTGAATATAAAATTAAAAATTTATTTAATTTATATATTTAATAAGTATTTTAATCATATATATATATATATATATATATATATATATATATACACACACATTAAAAACTAATAGCATCGAATATTTACTTAATATGAATATTATTTGATGAATGTTATCGATTACATGTTAAAGTAAATGACACCCCGTCTGGTCCATTCCGTTTCACAATTTTACGTACTTGGTGAAAAGGTTTGAAAACTCAGAAATCCTCCCGCCAAAAAGAAAGAGCGAAAATGAAGGACTATCAGACTCCACAAAATGAAGATGTATCAAATTGCAGATCCAAGGATTCTCGATTGAAAAAGTCTCAAAAGGTTCTCTTAGCCTTACCTCTCTCTTTGCGTTCTCTTACTTGCCTATCTAACTTTCTTATTCTTGTAATGAAGATCACTAAGAAAAGCTTGAGCGGCGCGTTTACTTCCGTTGCTGAAGAAGATGTTAGGCCCGATCACGTCAAGGAATTGTTTGATTCCTCTCCGATTTCAGAGATATCTTACAATAGTGGTAGCAGCATCCGAATAGCACATGTACGGTTGGGTTTTGATCATATATATTGCGCCCTTCTAATTTCTGTCCATTTTGTTCATTTCTGATAACTTTATCATAAATTTGTGTTGATTCCTGTGAAATGATTCAGGAACTTGTCATTTGTATTTCAAGTCCAATTCGGTTTTCAGTTAGTTTTTCCATTAAAAAAAAAAAAAACGATATGAGCTGTTTGGCCTCTACACGCGTTGATTGAATTGATTTTTACTTTTTTTGAAAAAATTTCGCTTCGTTTGATTTATGAGAAAATTAATTACTCTGATTAATTAATCGTAAGCATGACAAATTCATTGGTTCTGTTTCAGAGCTCTGTATCGGAGTCAAGTCCTGCCTTTTCGGCTTCATCAGATGCATCGCCTGTAATTTGTGATCTTATTCCAACTTCAAAAATTCTCACGTATTCTAATGAGCGAGGCGATGGCTCTATGAGCCGTTCCAGTCTCCAAAAACCAGATTGTTCTCTGGAGGTAGATCTTGTGGTGAATTTTCTCAACCAAGCTCGAACTCAGGTCTTGAACTCGGCTGATGTAGATCACCATTCCAAGAAGCTTCTAGATGCTTTAGTTGAGGTTGTTCTGGATGGGTGCTACAGTGTGCCTGAAGAGAAAGACTCCTTCAAACTTGTTTATGCAAAATACTATATCATTTTTCTCAGTTTCTTGCTTTGGAGCGTTGTAGTATCTGTCCTATTCTTCCTTGGCTTGAGATCGAGCAGCAAATACAGTGGACCTCCACCGACTTGAAGCATTCCTACGAAGAGGTACGATTCTTTTGCCTTTTGAGGTTTCTTATTGTTGTTTGTTGGATGCTTCTGAAATTTTAGATTGATATGATACTCCTTTGAGAGTGAAATCCGCTAACCTGAAATCTTATAGTGTAGTGTGCTATTCTATGTTACCATTCCACCATCATTATTAGTAGCTTCAATCTAATGAGTCTCAATCAAATAAAGAAATAAAGTCTCTTCAGTTGTGCATTTTGCACTGCATAGATATTTGTGCTAATTGTACTAAAATAACATATTTGATACCGCAGTCGAGCTTTCTAAACTAATTCTGCCTTGCATTTTTCGAAAGCTTATTGTTTATAAATGTTTGCACATATGGGTAATGGCCGTTTCTGTATTCCTTGTCATGATCAAAACAGGAGTATCCTTCATACTTAGTAATACCTTTTGGAAATTTTGACACATTAGGGAAGCAAAGATTATAAAATAATGTGTTATAAATTTGGATGGACTTTTGAATTGAGGCATTTCATTGCTAAAAAATTTGTTCCTCGTTGTCAATGCTCTTGTCCAGGTGCATCTTTTGAAAACAGAAGACAGCAATCTAGCAATGCCCACTGGCACTCACACTCCAACGTCTTACACTATTGCACTGACAAGACATTCTCACTTTGACACACTCACTCTTGCATGTATACAGCACTCACTTTGCACTCATTAATTGCTACTCTCTCAATTTCATATAAGATGAAGATCATAAGCCATATTTATAGATGACCATAGTTAGTTATAAGACGGCTCAAGAGGCTTCTCTAAAGTCGTTGGATAGCCGCCTAATTTGATAGAATATCACTTATTTAGCTTTTATCTTAAGAAAATATTCTAGAATAGCAGAGAGAGAGAGAGAGAGGCGGTGACCTTCAATATCTTTTTGGTGACCACACTGGTTTCCATGAATTTGTTGTTGTCTGGAGTAATCTACCATGTTCTGCTTTTTTCTGTTTGGCTAGAAGTTGAAGTTTTTGCTATGGCGATTAGAAGCTCATTTTTTTATCTGCGACTGTGATATGTAGTTTGACTTCTCTTTGCTGCTCTAGTGCTCTTAGTATGTTCCTTATCTGTTTCTGGAAATAAAAGTGTTCTTAATCCCTCATCTTATCAGTAACACAATAACATCGAGTTTATGTTGGCATAGTATTTAAAACTCCTCATTTTGAACAGGATTGGAAAGTCATTCTACTGCCTCTCTTAGATATAATTTATGCTTGATTGCAGCCATCATTTGAATTTCTGCAGTCTCAACAAATTCATATATACATAATTGTGCTTTTCTTGTATATCAATTCTCTTTTTTTTCCCCAAAGAAAAGGATGTCCATTGGATTTTGACTGGATTGCGCTTAATTAGGAGTCCTTAGCTTGCTGAAGTTAATATTAGTTCGCATACTAAATTCTTTAGAAACAGATACTCTTAAAAACACAACCCTGATCATCTGGTTTCACATTGGTGTGGCATGGCATCTGACCACCGGCTGTTCGACAGCCATGCTTGTGTAGTCATGCCTTGAGGAAGTGTTTACAATCCAATGACACTTTGAGAAGGGCCTAGTGAATAAGCGACGTCCACCCTTCTTAATTTGTCCTTAAATTATCTTATGATTCCTGTTCTAAATAATTGTCATGATGGATGTTGTTTTATTGTCCAGGAACAATGTTGTGCCCTAAATTCCTTCTAGGGAAACATTTTTCATATCCATTAAAGAATAAAGCTTATCCAACTAGACTGCTTAATCGACCCACTGATTCTTAAGTTAATAAGGGTCTATTATCTATGAAGTATAAATTAGTCTATAAACATGTAAGAACTAAATGTGATTGATGATAAAGAAAAAAGATACGTGTAAGAACTTAAGAGTGAAATTAGTAATTAGTAATTTCTTATTTAGGTTTTTGTGCAGGAGTTATTAGGGATTCCATGTATGGGATTACAAATTAAGTTTTGAAATTCCATCAATAGCCTTCGATTAGAATTCTATAGGAGTTGGAGTGCGGACCTGAGAAACGGAGAGAGCTAGAGGACTGCAAAAGTCAATGAGTGTCTGCAATAATTTTGCAGCTCTTGTTAATGATTTTAAGAGTATATGAATAATACCGTCATGTTTTCTTTATTATCTTTCTCATTCTCAATTATGTTCTATAGTTACCTGCTGTCCTACGCAATTGAATTATGTAGTTTTCAGGTGATTGCATATCTTATTCTAGAAATGTTAACCATTAGATGTGTGATCTATCATTGTATAAACACGGATGCTTCAAAAGTTATCTTCTGATAGAAAGGACTGTGGTGAATGGGAAGGGTCATCAGTGAGCTCAAATAAGACAGAAATTTCTGTATTTCAAATGGCTTATGAGCAATCTATATGCTTCAATACAAGCACTCAAGTAGTCAGTGACGTAGGAGGTCAAAGTCTTATTAGTACTTATTACTAAGAAATCTTAGTGCTAGTTGAATAATTGATGATGAACAGGACAAAAAAACAGTGAAACTCAAGGAGTAAAAAATCTGACATTAAAAAACTAAATGGGTGACTTGGTAGTGAAAAATTATAGTGCGCGGGCTTAATCTTGGATTAAGGGAGCATTAAAGTGACCTTTCAACTGTATGGTGATAAGCTTTAAGATGTAATCTGCATAATAAGCTTTAAAATATAATATCTGCGTAATCAACTTGATAATCTTCGTCATCATGAAAAGGACAATCTAACTAGGGCGGATAGGCTCTTTGGACGTGTTAGAAACTTTTGAATCCATGGATTTGGGTTTGAGTGTCGGGTTTGCATCATAAAGATGCCAATTAAGCTTTAAAATGGATTTCAATGATGGACTAACCTCCACCAAAATGGTCTTATCCATTTTAGTTTTGCTCTCCCAACATATATATGTCACTTAATTTTGCTCTTCTTTTTCAACATGGAATATTTGTTCCACATCCTTCAACACTCTCCCTCAAGTGCAATTAGGTTTAGATTTGGTTTTGAATTCCGGTTGTCACTTGTTCAAAATTGACTGACTTGGGCCTTGGTTCCTTTGACTCTATTGTGCTCTTTTTAGTTCAGTCCTCAAACTTGTGTCAAGTTTCACACATATAATCCATAGTCCAATAGGTATAGGTCTCTATCTAGTCCGTCTCAAATCTTTCATACTCATCCTCGTAGCAAATTTTGATATCATGTTAGAAATTTTTGGATCCATAAACTTCACTTGCTTGGGTTTCATGAACTTGAATTTGAGTGTTGCCTTGCATCATAAACACATCAATTGAGCTTGACCTTATCTCCAATTCGGTTTGAAAATGAGTTTCAATATTGGGCTAACCTCCACCAAAATAGTCTTAGCCGTTTTAATTTTGCTCTTCCAACATATATATGTCACTAAACTTTGCTTTTCTTTCCAACTTGAGATATTTGTTCCAACAACAGGACGAAGATAGTTAAGACAATGCATATCATTGAATATGATTTTTACTTGAAAGGGTTTTTATGAAGAGACAATGAAGCATAAAATTTGACAAATAGATCATAAGAGCGGTCAGTAAGAGAAACCAGAAATTCATTACTTGTTAGTGGATTTTCAGAAGTAATAATGCCTTCAAGTAATGTTTTTTTAATTTTTTTATGGCCTTGCGCGATGATTTCATGCCAAGCGTCCTGTTATTTTTGGACCGTAGAGACAAGATGTGAGTGCTTCTCTTTTTAATGGGGCAGATTGAGGATTATCATGAGGGTTTCAGGAAGATTTGTTGTAATCCATTAAAGTTTTTTAGTTTATAAATCTGGCAGTGAAGCTTTTTAGATGGCTGAATTTAAAGGCAAAGATTTGGTGTAATCCACCAATAAATTTTTTAATTAAGTTAATGAAATTAAATATTCATTTCTTAAGGGCAAAGAGAGAGAGAGAGGAGAGAGCAAACTATACTTTAAAGCAACGGTTAATTTTATGACCGAAATGAAAGTTTAATTTTATTAGTGAAGCTTTATTACGATAATTTGATGCGTGCTTTCCCTTTCCATTAGTAGGCATCTTATGCTGGTATTTTGTTCAACAGTAGAGCAAGGGCGTTTGTAGTATCTTAGAAAAAAGGAGCGGTTTGGTTTTGTTTGTATGGTATTTGGAGGCGCTAGCGGTTAATAATTTAAAATGGCGGGCTGAGCGAATGCTATTTGAAATTTCTAACTCGGTTAACCGATTTGCCAAATCATTTTTGGGTCTCAACTATGTAGACTTGTATAAAATCCCCATATGCTTTGATCAATCTCTCCTATACCAATGAGGTGTCTACAATGTTTGAAATTTTAGAACTTATAATGTTGACACTTGTTGGAAAACCAGCTTTTGGACTTCTGTATTAGCTGCCACAAGTGCTTGCTTACTTTTTTTTTTTTTTTTTTAAATATTATAGATGAATGCAGATTTATAAGTTTTGAACTATCTTGGCCTCTAGATTTGCAAATATAATATGAATGTGCCATTTTAATCGTTCAATGGCTGTTGTGGTTACTGTAAAATTATAATATTTACATTTTTTAATGATGGATAGGTGAAGTTGTTGTAAAGAGCGTATAATTGGAATTACTTTCTTTTTGTGAAATTATTTCGCACCATTACTGTCAAGTGTTGCCAGCAAAATCATAACTGTCAAGCACATTATAAACAGTATGTGCTCCTATTCCGTACTTACTGGAGGATCTTTTTTTAATTCATCTTAGCATAGGACTAAATTAATTGTACACTTGCTCTTGCATTTCAAATGTCTGACGCCTTGCCTTAGGTACATTGCGTGCTTACACCTTCTAAAGCCAGCTTGCATGTCAATAAATATCTTGGCAGGGGTTAGAAGAAAGATGTCATCTATGTAGACTGAACCCAGTAAATCAGAGAGTGGAGATGGTGTAGAGTGGAACCAGCTGAAGTCAATGGTCTTCGGATTTGATTCTGTATGTACATGAACACTTTTGATTATGGTATGAGGCCTGACTGATGCACTTAAGTTTATATATTGACAGAGTGTATAGCGATCTAATCAGAACTAAATTTGGCAACAATCTATGTTCCTTAACGTCTATACTACAGTTAATTTTGTTGTGAACTTGATCTAATTGTATTAATCTAACTGGAAAACTGGAACGACTCACCACGTTAGACTTCTATTGGACCAAAAAATTTATAACATAGGATGAGATATTTCATATATCTAAGATCTATAGTAAATGACACTTTGCATTTATGCGAGTCTCTTAGTTTGAATCAAAGGCCTTTCACTGTCAGCAACTACCACATAGTATTCCATCAGATTTACGAATTGAATCTTAATCACTCTTCGACGTCCACTAGCAATAATTTCCTCACTTTCTGGTGTTGTTTTATTGTGTCTTGTATGAGGGAGGCAATCTCTGGCATGCCATCATGCCTAGTTCTGTTCTAGATTTTCGAAAGCATATATTTTTAAGGTTTCTTCTTAATCCGTTTTTCCAATTAAAAATTGACAGACACATGGCACCACGACTTGACTATTAGGATTAGGTTTATGATTACTACCAGCACTCTTAAATCTCATAATGACATTTTGTTGTTTATCCTTAAAGTCAGGTTAATAATTTGTTTTTTGTTTCCTGTATCTTGAACTTCCTATCGGTTAAATGAAGCCCTTCTTTGGCTTTTCTTGAAAAATCTGCAGTGGTTTTCTGAAAATTTCCACTAAATGAATATCATTTACATCGGTCATTAACTTTTCATCATTACTTGGTCAAAGATAAGCTTTGCAGGCTGCTTCGAGGACGAAGAAGCCAGTGAGATGCATTACAAGCCATTATTTGGCTTATCATGCTTCTCTTGTATATCATACTAACACAACAATATACGAGCAAAACCTCATTTACTTAATTATTGACAGTTTGTCGACCCATAATATCAAGTTAAACTGTCCAATTAAAAACTCGGACAGATCTTATGCTTAGCAGTATCTGTCTCATTAAGTGCAGAGGGCACCACAACAAGAGTTTACTTGAAAGAAAAATCCGTTGCATAGGGTAAGCCAAGGACCCATTGCTGGAAATATGGAGGAGAACTATCCGCACCTCACAAAGAAGCAAAACTCCAAAGCAGACGCTAAAACACAGCCGAAGATAGAAAGAAAGTGCCAGAAAAACATCCTACAACAGCACATGCATTTCTATTGTTTATCATTTCTTTTTTGGATCATCATCTCCATTAATCATTGCACGGAATGATAACAAAATATTGTCCTGGACCCATACCACTAGTCTGTTAGTGGAAGCCAACACCACATATTGTACCTATCATGTTTTGCCACGTCATCAACCCATTCAGTCTTGTTATTGGATTTCGCAGCTTAGTTCTCCGGATGCTGAAACCCTACGCAATTGCTGACATTTGGGTTGAAATTATCAGATAGTCAACTCTTCCCGTTTGTGTTTAAATAATTATTTATTATTTTTGAATTTTTTCAGAGGAAGGAATGGATGTTTTCATTATATAGTTGGCATTTGACTGGCATTGTCATTTTATTCAATTTTTGGTGTTTATATGATTCATGTGGATATCGAGTTTTAAATGCCTAATTGTCTTCAGCATTCATTAAGGCAATTTGGGCCATGAATAGTCTTATAGATTACCATCGAGAATTTAGATTTTTCATTAAGGTTCTCCTATTGGGATTTGTTAGTTAAAGTATCACTATTAGTTAACTTTCATCCTCCAAGGCAACAAAAACGTTTCCAACACTTTACGTACTGATGATGAACTAAAAAAAAAAAAATGTATAAATAACCATTGCAGAACAATCTATTACAATTCTGCTTACTACACACTACTTTTCATCCTTTTATTAAAATCAAATAATGAAATTACATAAAGTTGGATATTTAAACCTGTTTTGGAAACTACAATACCCGCACCGATCTCAACTAAATAATACAATTAGTAATACTGCCAAATACTTTGCCATAAAAGCTGGTTAATACTTGAAAGAAATACCTAAAGTGATAGTATTAATAACTTTGATAATAATAATAATAATAATAATAATAATAATAATAATCAATAGTGATGGTTACTTTATTGAATGTAAATTGGGTATTGAAATATTAAAAATAGCAAACAGAAAAGGTTATTATCTTGTCTTTATTTGTCATATATATGCGTAACGAACTTTTTTATCATATGATGGTTGGATGCTCTTATTATGATTCATAATTTTACAATCAAATTAATTTTATAATAATATATGATTTTATTTGATAAAATTAAAATTTATCATAATTTTTGTAAAAATTAGTTAATTTATAATAACATTTTTATAAATATTTTTATCATACTAAACGAGCATAAAAGAAATATAATAACAAAAAAAATTTTATTATAATATTTTATTACAAAATCATAGCATCAATTTTTTAGCGTCTATAAAATTACAAATAATGAGAACTAATTTTATTACCATAATATTTGTATCATTATATTTAATTAATTAATAAATTATTATAAAATTGTTTTATTATAATAAATAATTATTTATTGTGATAAAATAACTTGTCATAATAAATAAGAATAGAAAAACACTAAATTTTAATGTAAAAATATTTTTATTCAAATTTTTATGCCAAAAGTAAAGCTATATATAATGAGAAAATAATTTTGACAAAACAACAGAGAATATTGCTAAAAATTGTGAATATTACTGTATATTTGTTGGTCTAGAAACAAATTTATTGATACTCTTGTCATTTGATTATTAGATCTTAGATTAAAAATTGTGAATATTGCATTTCATTTTTGAATTTGTAATTGAATATATAGTAATTATTTTGAGTTTGAATAAAATAATTTAATATTTTTATTTTATTACTTATTTTTAATAATTTTATTTTAAAAATGCGGAAGTCAATGAGTATCACAAGGATTGCTATATAATAAACTTAAATGATTTAAAATTTACATTATGATAATTAATTGATTCTAAAAAAAATGTCAATAACCATATTTCAAAACTTTATAGTTAAATATTGTATCAATCAGTCAAAGTTGGCGAGCATTCTATCAATCAATGTGTATGACTGATGCTACGAGGTCGAGTTATAAGATAGAAGCATGACAAAATATATTGTCTTAAAAATAGATTTGTAACTTGTAATAAACTTATTTACCATCATAATTTTTGTATTAATTTAAGATTAATTACAGTAAATATGTTCATCATTACAACTATATGACATTGTGACAAAAATCTAAATTTTAATATATATATAAGATAGAATTATTATAATAAACATGGTGACAAACTTGTCACAACAAGTTTATAATGATAAATTTAATATGTATGGTGATAAATTATTGAATTAATTATTTTAAACTCCTAACATTTGTCATATTTAATTAAGTTATTCCTCAATTTTTAGTATTGTATTAACTCATCTTTCATGTTTATTCCATTACATTATAAAGTCCTTCCAACGTTAAAGACATTTTTTCTGTTAAATTCATATGATTGTTAGAAATACTTTTTAGTATAATAGGGTAAGCATGAAGATGACTTAATATAATATCAAAAAGTGATAAATAATTTAGTTAAATTTGACAAATATTACAAGATTTAG
This sequence comes from Omphalea diandra, assembly GCA_949677035.1. NCBI lineage: Eukaryota > Viridiplantae > Streptophyta > Magnoliopsida > Malpighiales > Euphorbiaceae > Omphalea > Omphalea diandra. The sequence goes on along the minus strand of CATIWR010622912.1, from coordinate 4,633 downwards.
AGTAATTAACTTAACAAAATATAAAACTTAACTTAGATAAGATTTTCTTTGATTAACAGAAAAAAACTTTTTTAATGTCGGAAAGATTTTTTTGGATAATGGATCAAACGTAGGAGATAATTTAGTATAATATTAAAATAAAAGGAAAAACTTAGTTAAATATAACAAATCTCAGTGGTTCAAAATAATTAACCCTAAATTATTTTATCACAAGGTATTAAAATTTTTGTAGTGTTTGCATCAACTCTTTAGCATTGCTTTTTGATGAGTCTTTATATTGCAAAGATAGTTTTATTAGAGATGCAAATAAACCAAAACAACTTGCAAATTATTCGAGATCAATTCTAAAAATATTTGAAATTGACTTGAAATTAATTGAGCCGAACTCAAACTCGAACTACTCGAGTAATTAAGCGAGCCGAATTCAAGTATCAAAATATTCGACTTGAGAGGCTCGTAAGCTTGATTGAGATTAAATATATTTACAATATTAATAATCAAATTTAATCAATCTATGCTTAATCAAGTTTATTCAAACTCAAAATTCAATTTATATATAAATAAAGAAGTCTAATTGAGTGGAATTCGAGTATTAGAATACTTAATCAAGTTCAAGGTTAACTATTAAAATTCACTCGAGTTTCGAGTTTTCAAAATAAGCTCAAATTCGAGCCGGATGGTTTGACTCAATTACACTCTAAACTTATTGACACGTTGACAATAGTCATAATGCATAGTTTTGAATTTCAAAGTTATTGCCTTTTTGGTGTGCAGTTACAACGATTGGGGTCTAAATCATATAGAGAATTTGTAATTTTTCATGTTTGAGAATCAAACTTCTAACAATATATTTCATGCTTTTTAGTTATTATAGAATTCTCTAAAGTAATATTTGGTAAAATATAATGAAATGTAATCAAATATAAGATCAATGAACTATTGAACTAATTTTTTTTTTGTTACATTACATTACGTTTCATTGCATCATACCAAGTTTTATCTGAGTATATAATTTTTTTAGAGTTGACTTTATATATTTTGATTGAGCTTTAATTATTCTGGAATTTAAATATTTAAGACAAGTCTGCAGCAGTTTGTAAAATCATCTCAGTCACTTGACAACTTTCTTCTCCTGGATGGATGAAGGTTAATACTAATGGTTCTACCAGTAGCTCTCTTGGTGTAGTGGAGATTTTTCAAAATAAATGAGGTTATCCTTACGAAGCTTTTGCATTTGTCACTCATTTACTTGTATGGTGGAATTAAGAGCTATCATTTTCGCAATCATCAAAGCTTGAAGACTTAGCTGAGATAGTCTATGGTTAAAATATAATTTCGTATATATTGTCAGTTTCTTTTGTTCTTGTTCAATTGAGAAGTTTGAGTGACATGGCTTGAATGCTTATTAATTGTTTGTAAAACAAACTTCTTTCACTTCCATATTTATTATAAAGCTAATATGATCGTAGATAAAAATTATATTATCTGACATAGTTTTGAGTTTTATTTTTAAAATTCGAGTTCGATTCAATCAAATACTTTAAATTGACTAAATTTGATTTGACTACTTATTTTAAATTTCTTTAAAATCTTAAGTTCAAGCTTGACTAAATTTAATTAAAATCAAAATATAAATTAATTTGACTTGATTTGATTATTTATTAAATCTATTAAAATATAAAGATAATATAATAAAAATATTAAAATTTAATTAGTTTCATGATATTCTCAAATTAAATATTTTAATATTTAAACTCAACTTAATTGATATGGAAATATTTTTTAAATTATTCTTGAATAGTTTATAAGTAATTTTGGTTGATTTATACTCCATTCATTCGGCCAATTACAGGGGAAGGTGGGGGAAAAAAAGCATAGGCGAGTCTGAGTTTGGACCGTACGAGACCGAAAGACGCAACCACGAAGGAAAGCAAATAGGGGGCCATAAAACTCTATAAAGCCGAAGCCCAAGGGCCAAGCATAAGCAGAAAGAAACAACAGAGAAATTTTTTTAAATTAAAAGAAAAAAAAAAAAGCAATAAATATGGTTTTAAGGAAATGACGCGTGCTGTGTTTTGATTCCCTTATAAGCTTTCACCACCGTTTCTCTCTCCCGTCCACTTTCAGACCGAGTCCCATCCAGAGCGAAGCGATGCTCCGCCGACTGCGTTTCGTTTCTCTCCAAAGAATTTCCATTACTTCCTTCGGTTGCCGCTCTCTTGTAAATAGATAGACAGCTCTCTCTTGGAGATACAGAATTTTGTCTTCTAAAAAGGTAATAATAACCATAACAATAACCTTATCTTTTTGTCCTTTTTACGATTCATTTACAAGTATTGAATTTGGAATCTCAACTACCGTAAATCCTCTGGTTTAATCTGTTTTAATTCCCTAATCACTTATTAAGATCAAAATCACTCTCTTTAATCACTATTATCGATTTTTTGAATCTGGAATTCGTTCGGCCACTTGCTTACTATGTAAACAATAATCTGATTGCATGTTTGGATTTCATCGAATTTGCTTTTCATGTGAATCTAATGTTTCTTTTTTTGTTCAGGTAATCAATCAAACTGCCTTTCGTGAATATTATATTCGTATTATTCAAAAGAGAGAGAGAATCAATCGATCGATGATGGCGTCAACTCTGATCTCGAATCATCCCGTAACCAACTCAAATCCTGATCGTGCAAAAAGGAAAAAGAAGAAGAAATCTCAATCCAAACACAATCAAGATCAAGGCCACGCTAAATGGAAAACAGATGCTCAGCAGCAAATCTATTCCTCTAAACTCATCCAAGCCTTGACTCAAGTCCGCCTCACTCCTTCTTCCCCTTCTGCTCCGCGCCAAGGCCGAGCCGTTCGCGAGGCCGCTGATAGAGCCCTTGCCATAGCTGCTAAGGGCAGAACTAGATGGAGCCGAGCCATTTTGACTAGCCGAATCAAGCTCAAGTTCAGGAAGCACCACAACAAGAGGCAGAGACTTGTCGCTACTGCTTCCTCCACCGTGGCCGCCGCAAGCAGCCGGCCGAAGAGGCAGAGATTCAGTGTTTTTAGGTTGAAAGGGAAGACTTTACCGTCTGTGCAAAGGAAAGTGCGTTTTCTCGGCCGGTTGGTTCCCGGTTGCCGGAAAGAACCGTTGCCGGTTATTCTAGAAGAAGCTACTGATTACATAGCTGCTCTTGAGATGCAAGTTCGAGCCATGAGCGCTTTAGCTGAACTCCTTTCTGGCCCAACCTCTGGCTCTAGCGCCGGCTCAAGTTCCGGGCCGACGAGCTGATTCCAGTCTCGGCTCATAAGCCAGATTTCATTATTCTCTGGTTTATATATATATATATATATATATATATATATATATATATATATATTTTTTTTTTTTCTTCTTAATTTTTATCTTTTTAAATCTCGCACTTCATTAATCTCATGTTTTATACTTGTCCCTTCTTTACTCTCTGTCTCTCTTTTTTCCTCAAGTTTATCTCACATTTTTACTTTTAAAAAATTTTAATGCTCTGTTTTAGTAGGGAATAACTGACCTGTGAAATCTCTCGTTCACTATTTGTGGCAAACTTCTGCTTTCAAGTAAACTTTTTAGCAGTTCCCCCGCCCCCCAAAAAAAAAAACTGCTATAGTATGTGAATTGTTTTGGGGCTAGAGAAGAGATTAAAGGTTGTTTGTTGGATCATCAAATTGTATATGCTGCTCAGCGAAGTCTGTGCTTGATGGGTTAACATCAATCAAACTATTATATGGGTTCCTCCCCTTCTCTCATTTAAACCCTTAGAATTCTTCTCACAACGCCATCGTTGGATGAGTTGGGTTTCATTATGCGGCTTGCGGATTGATCTTTCCTTTGTTTTGAGTCTATGTCTGTTTGTAATCATCTCTAATAAATACGTACTTGGTGGATGGAAATTAGAGAAAAGGACACCTGATGCAAATTTTCTGGGGGTGGTGGTTCTATTTGGCTTTAGGCATATCTGAGTTTTTAAATAATTGGTGCTTTGCTGAAAATCATTATTCCAATCCATTTTCTATTTTAATAAAAGAAGAAATTTGTCATCAAATTTTTACTTCTATATGCAAATAATGCAAAATAATAGGAATAAAAACAAGGATTAGTACCTCTGGCATTAGGACATTAGATGGCCAAGTGCCAAACACTAGTCTTGAATATCCAACGGCACTATTAGGGCTTGTTTGGATCAATGGTTTATAAAGGGTTGAAAATATTATTAATAGAATGAAATAGATGAATTTAGTTTGAAAAAAAATTTTTAAATTATATTTGTGTTTGGGGTGATAGGAATAAAAATGAATGAATTGAGATTAATTTTGTTTATTTGCAATGAAATGAAATGAAATGCTAACTTAAAATTAACAAAAATACCCTTAAATTAATGATTAATTTAATTTAATTAAAAACATTATGTGACTTGATTTAATGTAATGTATTTAATTATGAGAAATTAAATTTTTATATGAGAATAACTTTATTAATTTTGAGAAATCAAATTATTTATGAGAAATATTTCATGCCATGAAAATAATTAATTATGAATGATTTGTTATTTAATTTAAATAAATTTAATGTTAATTTATTTAAGTGAAAATATTATATTTATATTTAAGA